>CAMOHE010045637.1:0-43423 GCA_946598075.1 Artocarpus hirsutus | reverse complement strand
AACCATGTTATTAATTTTAAATTAAAGATCTCAACTTTATTTTTTTTTTATTTACGGATAGATTTAGATTATTTTACTTTAAATATTATCCTCCAATACATAACATTTATATATAATATTTAAAGTCATGTTTAAATAATTTAAGGTTTTCGATATTCATAAAGCATCTAAAACATGCATGTAAAAATAATTTGAAATTTTACTCAAATTATATTAATAATCAACAAAAATAATACATCTCATTTGTTTAGGGGCACATATCTCAACACCAGCCATATAGTTTCATGTTTTCCCAAACACAAGTGTCTATATTGTTGTTAAAATTTATTTTGTATTTTCCTCGTACATTTTGATGCAACGTGTATTTTACACCATCATGTTTATATCCTAAATGAGATGTTGGACAAGAGTTTGTTTTGGTTTGAATAAAAAAATTACGGGTGTATTTAGTTTGTAGTTTCACATGAATTTATATGGATTTGAACCCATAAGATTAGTTCAAAATGATATTTAGACAAGTATTTGGCTAAGGTGGTTTTGAACTTGATGTAATGTTTGAATCTATGCAAAACCAATTCCCCCTTCTTAATTCACATAGTCTGTAAATTTATAGCTCTATTTTTGACTTTCTCATAATCCTCGCTACCCAAACACTATTTCCTAATGTGATTTTATCTATCTTCAGACTGTATTCCTCGAAACACCAATTCGGATTACGTTTCGAACCACATGAATTAAAAACTTTCAATTCAAATAAAAAATTGAAAAGTCACACAGGTTGAATACCTTATGAAACAGACCCTACATTGCATCCATCCTAAAATTTTGCTTATTCTTGTCGTTCAATTATTGAACAACAAATGGTTTATCGTTGAGAAAAAAATAATAAGAATTCGATGTTAAAATTTCATATGGTTTAAGAGAAAAATATATATTTAAAGCACTTCATCTGTTTTACGTAAAGACTGCTTTTACTCTTTTTATTATTAAAATGCTCAAAAACATTTTGTGTTATCAAAATCATACTTAAGATATCCCCTTAAGCAATTAATATTTAAAAAATTTCAAGATTATTCTTTCCAATATATTAAATTGGAATGTTGTTTTTTGTATGTATGTTTTTATTTCCAACGAGTTTTTTCATTTTTAATTAAATTTTTTAAAAAACTAAAATTATCTTTCCTAACTTTTACTAAATACAATTTAAAAATTATTAAATAAAAATACTAAATTAAATCAATCTTAAATAGTAAAAACTCTCAAAATAATTGAAGTATTTGTTTGGTTAAAATATTTATTTGACCATTTTAATTATTTTTTTAATTTTTAAGTCATATTTGATTTAAAATGACATTTAATATAGACTGAGAAAGATAATCTTAAAATTTTTTAAAAATTGATTGTTTTAGGAAGTATTTTGCGTATGATTTTGAAATCACAGAGAGTGTTTAGGTATTTTAATAATAAGAAGGGCAACAATAATATTTTGGCAAAACGCAAGAGAAAAATGATATTTAGGCAAAATACATAAAGTGTTCTGGATACTTTCTATGGTTTAACATATCGTTATGTTTTGAATATTTTAATAATAAAAGGGACAAAAGTGATATTTTGACAAAACACTAAAAGAAAATGGTATTTAAGTAAAACATAAGAGGTGTTTCGGGTATTTTTCTGATTTAACAAAGAAAACAATATGTTGTTTTTCTTAAAAGTTCACTGTCTTTCGACCAACGGACTTGTGGACTTCTATGGCAGAAGTTTGTTGTCCTTTATGGTCATAAAATTCATAAACAAATCCACAAACGACATATCGTTTATCATAATAATTTTGCTGCCGTTAAAAGAATTAAAAAACACATCCTAAACGACAACAAACTTTAAAACGGGTAAAGACAATTGAATAAATTTTACTTTTTAACAGCAGTTATTTCATGAATGAGGGAAAAAAGCACTTTATGCTGTTCATGGCTATATTAGTAGCAGCGGAAAAAAAAAAAAAAAAAAAGCCCTTGGTAATATTAATTTCCTTATTTCCTCTCTTTGACGCAGTACAATTTTTTTTTTTTTTTTTTTTTTCAAGAACCAACAGAGTCTACAACAGCAAGCATGCAAGCATTGTTGTTATTTATAAGCACGGGTGTGCGTCCTTCACCCTTGGATATCAAAACAAGTCCTTTTCCACTAATTCAGCAGACGTCCCCTCAAAGTAAAATAAAATAAATAAAAACAGCATAAGGTTAAAAAAAAAAAAGCAAATAAACTGTGACATGTCACAAAATTGATGCTGAAGCCATAGAACATCATCACCAATTTTCTATGAAAAAAGTTTCTGCCAGAACTAACAGGTTTACAATTTTTTTAAACCACTTTTAAGAAATTAAAAAAAAAAGTGCCCTCTTTAGTACTTTTTAATAACCAAAATGAAGATTCTCAGGGTTTTTTTCCAGCTAAATCTTCAAGTGTTAGGCTTAATGTGTCACTATTTCCCTTCTTCACTTCCTCCCCTCGAGCAGCAAGAAACTCCTCCACGCTTCCCGGTTCTCCAAACCACCCTAGGTGATCGGCCATCAAGTGGAGGTTATTGCACCCGCCACACCGCACCACAACCACTCCTTTCTCATATGATTCCCGACAGACAGTCTTGACAGACCTAGTTTCGCAGACCCTGCAGGTGAAGATCATGGCAAGATCATGCCTTGAAGACGCTTTCAAGTTGGACGCAGCAGAGTACTTCAAGTTCACGTCAGTAGCAGAAGGGCTACTATCTGTTTGCAAGGGGACTTCAGAGGAGTTAGAAGTCGGCTTCACGCTTACAGAATCCTTGGTCTGCAATTCTTCACTGGCAGGGCTGATTGGCTCTTTCTGTGTCTGAATATCTCTTTTCCAAAACTCATATCGGCCGAGGAGGGAGGATGCAGAAGGAGATACTTGCCAAAAGGGTTCTGAAAGCAATAAAATATTGTTAACTTAAGAGGGAAAAGGCAAAAAATATCCAAAAGGGCAACAAATAAAAGATTTATATACTTCAACATCCACGTAGAACAGAACAAAAGGGTTGGTGAACAAGGTCATTGTGTTTAGTACTAACTGGTCACCAAATGAGGACCTTTGACAAATAGTGACATGTTTATTGCAATCTTTATAATTCCCAACCTCCTTTTTGGGTGCAAGATCCATTAGTTCAAAGCTCATATAGCAACAATTTTCTTTGCCCGAGTTTTGATACTTAAAATTTTATATATTAACTGAAACTGTAGGACAAGTCTGCTTGGTGGTACTGGGGTGGAAAGGTCGGTCGTTTTCCTTCATTAGGTCTTGGTTCGAGTAAGTACTACAGTAGTGGGCTTGATAGATAAGCAATCTACACAATAGGGGATCTAAAAGCCGTGCAGGGATGCACCCTTCCCCACATGTTATCTGGGCACTCCATCCTCTGTTCCATAACCATTTTTCTCACCCAAACACAAAGACAAAAGGGTTAAAAAAAACTATAGTTTACTGATTGTTTGAAAAGATTTGGCACATCAGAATTAGTTGAAAGAAACAATAGTAAGACAGTGATCTTACTTACAACCTGGAAAGGCAAAACTGAAAAGGTTCAGAAGACACTAAAATCATACTTCAATCTTAAAAGGAACTGTTTCTTGTTCTCCTCGATAAGGTCTCATATAGTAACTAGAAATTTCAAGCCTTAATGAAATAAAAATGAAACAAATACGTTTGTACTGATAAATGCAAAGTGACAACCAAATATTCCCATTTGAAGCGCTTATGCCTAGAGAAAACCATTCTCCATAGACATAAACGAAGCACTCGGCAGAGGGTTTTTTTTTTTTTATTTGAAGAAAGAAAGAAAGAAAGAAAGAAAGAAAAATTCTCAATTTCTTGTATTTCTCTGAAAAAAGAACAAAAAAAAAAAACATGTAGAGATCTTGTGGAACTCAAATAGGAAGAGTTTCATCATATAAGGTCATACCCAAACGCAAGATAAGGCCAATCAGATAAAAGAAACAACATTTAATCCAATACTAATGGGAGAGTTTTTTCAAATTTTCCCAAAAGGCATACCCAAATGCAATATAATGCCAATTAGTCAAAAGAAACAAGCTTTATCTAAATATTAAAGCTCAACAGTCTAAACCCATTTCTTGTCTTACCGATTAGACGAAACCATCCAACAAATAAAGAAAAACAGAGACCCCAAAATCTCGAGAAGAGAGAGGAAAAGTAAACCAACCTTTGAGAAGAGGGTTCTGAGGGAGATTATTGTGGCATAAGAACGAGGCTATTCGCCTCTGAAAGGCACGAACTGCCATGGAAGGTTTGAAGGTGAAAAAAGCTATTAAGCTTCTGTATAACTTTCAAACAAGATTAGTCAGGGAAAGAAGTGACTTGTGGGCGAAAATTTTAAAGGACGAAGAGATTCTTGGGGCTTCTCAATCTCAGGATACAGCAAGGAAAGAAGAGGGGGTTTTTTTAAAAGCTGCTCAATCTCAGGTCGGCGTAAGTTAAAAACCGGAATATTATTATTCGGCAGAATTTTAAAAAAACGTCAAAAAAAAAAAATGAAATTCTCGGACCTTTTGTTTTACAAAACAGTGTCTCGGCATAAAAAATATATAAAACATATTCTTCAATTTTGAGAGGTATTTTTCGAGATATTTAGTTGCCTTTTTTGCAAAGTTAATTTTCTAATATTATAAGACAAAAAACAAATCAAACATTAAAAACAAACTCATAAAAAAACATTTATATTTTATTTTTTGATATTATTTATATTTATTTCTGATATTTTTCACAAAATAATTTAAATATTAATAAAAATAAGCTAAAATTTACCCATAAAAAATATACTCAACTTATCAAAATTATAATTTTAAAAACTATAGGACACCATTTTAAGATTTTGTAAACAATATGATACTAGTATGATATTTTTTTACAATACAGAATCACCGGGTGATGAAAACCCGTCAAAATCCAGTCAAGAGTATGCTTATGTTATTGACGTGTCGTTTTAGTTTTAACATATTCTGGTTTATGAAAACGACATGTCATCTTTTCTACAATTTGCCGAAATTTATAACTTTTAGTGTTCGTCAGTCAGTGAATTAGAACGACGTGTTTGCTTTTGCATGTGATCTTAAAAGGGGTTTTGCAATTTGTCTTTTTAAACGCTATACCAATTCGTCTAATCTCTCTATTCTCTCTCGTCTATCTCCATCTACAAAATACAGAACAAGAAACCAAACGTTCTTCTCTCTGATACAGAAGATCCCTTCTTACCCCATCAAAGGATGTGTTGAAGAAGACGAAGAAGAAGAATAAGATCAAGAGGAAGATTACAAGAAAGATGAAGAAGATTAAAAGGAAGATGAAAAAAATGGCAATTGAGCGTGAGATGAGTTTCATTTATAGTGCCAATGTTGAGGTCACATTCGACAACTTTGGCATGGTATTCCACCCTCCCAGGTGAAAAAATAAATAAATCAAAAAAAAAAAAAGAATTTGGGGTTTCTTTCTTGAGATTGAATTTTGAATCTCGATTTTAAAATTTTTTTCATTTGATTGATTTGTGTTTTGTTGTGGCATGGATGCCGAGGCAATCTTGTAATTGTTCGTTGACAACTATATAACAGCCTCTGTTCCTAGTGCTGGTATATTATTATTATTAACTCTATCTCCTAGATTTTTTTTTTTTTTGAATTACAGTCAATATATCATGTTAATGTTATTTTTAATTTATTTATTATTATTTATTTGGTTTTTTAAATGATAATAAATAAATAAAAATAAATTTAAATGGTCCAACATAAGTATATTTTCTAAAGAGTGTCAACCAAAGCATATTTTTGAATTGTTGTAACGCTTCAGAAATACCTCTTAATGGTAACACACCTTGATGGTGGGTATCTATAAATTTTACGTAAGGGTTTCTAAGCCTATGCAATTATTTCAGAAATACACCATCTCTCAAAATTGCAAAAGGCTTAGAATATTCTTTTTTCTTTCACAAAATCTTCTTCAGGAATTTTTGCAGAGGAACTCTCCATTCATTCTTCTAATTATCAATGGCTGAAGGTTAGATTTTGTTTCCTTCACATTTCTGCATTTAGATGATTTTTTATACAATTTGAATTCATGCATAATGTTAAAAATCATAATTTTGTAGATACAAATTTCTAACATTTGGCATCAAAAGCGTGGTTTTTCCTCTGCCTTGATATGTTTGAATGGAGTTTAATGGAGTTTTTCAAAATACCTAAAACCTTGTTGTATTTAAAATCTTTTTTTGATGATTTTTGATGAAAACCAATGTTAGAAATCATTAAGAAAGTGATTTTCTAACATTTCTAGGTTTTTAAAACGTCAATTTTGGTGCCCATAAGGTATATAAACAACCAGGTCTGTAATTGGACACATTTGGGTCAAATTCTGATGAAGAAGACCCAAAATAACGTAAAAAGCGAAATCAGGGGCTGAAAAACGAAATGTCATTTTAACCACTGTAGACCGCAATTCCTACGTTCAAAACGACATGTCATTTTTTATTAAGAAAAATGACACGTCGGCCTCGTTTGTTTTTATTCTCAAAATTTTTGGAAACATTTTTGCACACTTTTCGAGGCAAAAATTTTAAAAACACTCTCAGCATAATTCTAAAAAAATTTTCATTTTCCAAAACAAATATATTTTCACATATTTTGAAAATAATATCAAACGACCCCGTCATTTTACTCATTTAGGTTGGCCTGTCGTTGTGTCAAAGCGACACGTCGTTTTTGTCAAGTGTTGAAAAGAACATGTCGTTTTAAGGGCAATGTTGGCGTTTGCTCGGGTTGAAACAACACGGCGTTTTCTAGGCATGAAAAATAAAAAAAAGTTAAATTTTTTAGATTTTTTATTTTGGATATTTTGGAATTTTTTTTTAATAAATCTAAAATTAAGTTTAATGAAATCTAAAATTTTATTATTTATGTTTAAATAAAATTTTAGAAATTAATTTTAGATATGTTTTTGAATTTATGCATAATTTATTTTGCATGCATTGTTTAGTTGTTATTTTTAATACATGCAAATTCATGAATATTTTATGCATGAAAATTAAATGTCTTGAGTGATTTGTATAATTTTAATAAATTTAAGAGTAGCTACAACATCTTAGATTATATTGAAATTATACGTTAAGTTTTTCAAATCACATTTAGTTAAACGGGCATTAATTGTAACTAATTATTTTTAGTATAATGAAATTTATTCCATAGGAAATTTTATTATGTTAAATATGATTAGTTAGGATGAAATATTGAACTATTTTCTTAATTTGCCCAGAGGGATAAAGAAATGAAATATAGTTTAATAGTTTCATCATAAGGTTGTATGTGAATCAATGTGGTTAGAAACTTAGCCCACAGGCAGTTTTTATATGTCATACGATTCATAATCCTTGTAGCATGATTTACATTGGTAAAACATGACATATAGTCATTAGCTTCAAATTTTGTGACATGAGCATGTATGTTTGATATATTGCAGTAATTCAACCTGTTAATTTATCTTATATGAAATGCAATATTCCCGAGCTTAAGGATGATAACTATAAAGTCTGGAAGAAGAGGATTCTCCTGCATTTGGGTTGGATGGACATTGACTATGTCATCCGAAAGGATGAACCGCCCTCTATCACTAAGACCAGCACTTCAAATGATATTGGTCGATATGAAAAATAAGAGCAATCCAATCGTTTCTTAGTTATGTTCATAAAGGCTAAAATCTCTGCTAGGATTAGGGGTTCGGTTGATCAATATGACAATGGTCGAACACTATTGAAGGCTATTGATGAGTAATTTTAGTCTTTAGATAAAGCATTGGCAAGCACCTTGATGATGTAATTTTCATCCTTGAAGCTTACAGGTACAAAAGGCGTGTGTGAGCATATCATGCGCATGAAGGACATTGCGGCTCAATTGAATGCGCTTGAGGTTGAGATGTCTAATTCTTTCTTGGTAAATTACATTCTCAACACTTTATCTTCTGAGTATGGTCCCTTTAAGATCTCCTATAAGACACATAAAGACAAATGGTCAATTAATGAACTGTTGACCATGTGTGTCAGGAGGAAGGAAGACTCATCATATAAGAGGGAGAGAAAGTAAATCTAGCAACCCAGGGTAATAAGAAGAAACATCAGACCAAGCAAAAGAGGAAAGGCAAGGTTCCTGCCCAGTCGGATACTAAGAAGGAGTTCAAGTGCTTCTTTTGTAAAAAGAAGGGGCACGTGAAGAAGGACTGCTCTAAATTTCGAGAATGGCTTGATAAGTAAGATACTCAATTCTTACTTGTCTGTTACGAATCCAATATGATCGATGTTAATTATAACACATGGTGAATTGACTCTGGTTGATATTAATTATAACACATGATGGATTGACTCCAGTTCTACAATCCATGTTACCCATTCCCTGTAGGGATTGCAAAACCTGTAGAAGCTAGTGGAAAATGAGTAAAGCATCTATTTTGGAAATAAGATGCGCTCACATGTGGAGGCCATAGGAATGCATAAACTAGTCTTAAGTAGTGGCTTTGTCTTGTATTTGGAAAAAGCATTTTATATTCCTAGTTTTTCTAGAAATTTAATTTCAGTTTCTAAACTTGTATCAGTTGAATATTCCTTTAAATTTTTAAAATTTTCTTTCAATTTGTTTTATAAATATGATTTTATTGGATGTGCTACTTTGTCTGATTGTCTTTTTCGTTTTAATTTACAAAATGATGCCAATTATACTACTATACACATTCATGAAAATGCTGGTATAAATAATGAATCCTCTATGTTGTGGCATTGGAGATTGAGACATATCTCTATTGAGAGAATTAAGAGATTTATAAATAATATAGTACTTGGTACTTTAGATTTTATTGATTTTGATACTTGTGTGGACTGCTTTAAGTGTAAGTAGACCAACAAGTCAAAGAAGGGTGCTAAGAGGAGTTTTGATTTATTGGAAATCATACATATGAATATTTGTAGTCCAGACATGGACACGTACTTTCAAAGGTACTTTGTCTCTTTTATAGATGACTATTCACGATACATGTATCTCTACTTGCTTAACAACAAAAGAGAAGCACTAGATGCTATTAAGGTCTTTAAAGTGGAAGTAGAGAAACAATGCGGAAAGCAAATTAAGATCATGAGATCGAATAGAGGTGGAGAGTACTATGGTAGATACATTGAGTATGGACAAGCACCTGGTCTATTTGCTAGGTTTCTTCAAGAACATGGAATTGTTCTCTAATACACTATGCCTGGTTCTCTAGACCAGAATGGTGAACATTATTGGACATGGTGCGGAGTATGCTTACTAACTCCAAACTTCTTGAGTCCTTGTGGATTGAAGCTTTTAAGATGGTAGTGTATATATTGAATCAAGTTCCAACCAAGGCTATCCCCAAGACGCCTTTTGAGTTATTCAAAGATTGGAAACTGAGTTTGCGACATGTAAGCATTTAGAGATGCCTGTCAGAGATAAGAGTTTATAATCCACAAGAGAAAAAGCTAGACCCAAGGACCATAAGTGGATATTTTGTTGGTTATGTTGAATGGTCTAAGAGATACAAATTTTATTGTCCATCTCACAGTACTAAAATTGTGGAATCAAGGAATGCAAAATTTCTTGAGAATGACTTGATTAGTGGTAGCGATCGGTTCTGGAACACTATTCCTGATAAAGATCATGCAGATGCTCTACTTCCACTTCTTGTGATAGATTGTTTGTTGTACACAGCATGCCTAAAGTTTAAATGCGTGATGAACAACATCAAGTCATTTCAGTTCCATAGACTGCTAATTAAGAGATAGTGGATCCAACTAAACAATAGATACAGAAACCTGTTGAACAACATGCTCCTCACGAGAATGTTGAACCAACATTAAGGAGATCAGTAAGCGATCGACGATACCTAGTGACTATATTGTGTATCTACAAGAGTGACTATAATGTTGGAGCCAAAAATGATCCCAAAACATTTTTACAGGCCACCAGTTCTAAGGAATCTGACTTATGGTACAGTGCCATAATAAATGAAATGGATTATATGGCGTTTAACAGAGTCTAGGATCTTGTTAAGTTGCCTAATAGTGTAAAAGCCATTGGATGTAAGTGGGTCTTTAAAACAAAGAAAGAGTCATTGAGCAACATTGAGAGACATAAGGGTAGACTCATTGCTAAAGGATTCACTCAAAGAGAAGGAATCGACTATACGGAGACCTTTTCTCCTATACCTAAAAAGGATTCTCTTCGAGTTATTATAGCATTGGTCACCCATTTTGATTTCAATTTGCATCAAATTGATGTAAAAACGGCCTTTTTCAATAGTGATCTAGAGGAAGAGGTTTATATGAAACATCTAGAAGGATTTTCCTATAGTAACGGTGAGCATTTAGTCTACAAGTTTAAGAAATCCATATATGGATTGAAACAAGCCTCTCGTCAATGGTATTTGAAGTTCCATGATGTTATCTCTTCATTTGGTTTAGAAAAGAATATCATGGATCAATGTATATACCAAAAGGTCAGTGGGAGTAGGATTTGTTTCCTTGTGCTATATGTGGATGACATATTATTTGCAACTAATGATAAGGGTTTGCTATATGAGGTGAAGTAATTTCTCTCAAAGAACTTTGAAATAAAGGATATGGGAGAAGCATCTTATGTCATTGGCATTAAGATCCACAAGGACAGATCTCAAGATATTTTGAGTTTGTCTCAAGAGACCTATATCAACAAGGTTCTAGAAAGGTTTCAGATGAAGGATTGTTCACCAAGTGTAGCACCTATTGTGAAGGGTAATAGGTTCAATTTGAACCAGTGTTCGAAAAATGAGCTTGAACGAGAACAAATGAAAAACATTCCATATGCTTTAGTTGTTAGAAGCCTAATATATGCTCAGGTCTATACAAGACCTGACATTGCATTTGCTGTAGGAATGTTGGGCAGATATCAGAGTAACCTAGGTGTTGACTACTGGAAAGCTGCAAAGAAGGTAATGAGATACCTTTAAGAGACTAAAGATTACATGCTTATGTATAGACAGATTGATAATCTAGAGGTGATTGGATACTCTGACGCAGACTTTGCTGGCTGTATTGATTCATGAAAATCAACTTCTGGTTATGTTTTTATGTTTGTCAATGGAGCTGTATCTTGGAGGAGTGTAAAGCAGACTTTGACTGCTACCTCTACTATAGAGGCCGAGTTCGTTTCTTATTTTGAAGCTACTTCGCATGGTGTATGGTTGAAGAGTTTCATACCGAGGCTTAGAATTATGGATTCTATTTCTAGGTTATTGAGATTATACTGTGACAATTCAGCTGTAGCATTTATGGCCAAAAACAACAAGAGTGGTAATTGAAGTAAACACATCGACATTAAGTACTTGGCTATAAGAGAACGTGTTAAAGAAAAGAAAGTGGTCATTGAACATATTAACACTGAGTTGATGATTGCTGATCCTTTAACTAAAGGCATGCCACCAAAGATTTTTAAGGATTATGTAGTATGAATGGGACTTGGTTTCATGATGTGAATTTCATTGTATGTACATTTTGTTATTTTTTATGAAACTCTTATTCAGTTGTGATGTTTTCTCATATTCAGTTATGCATATATTCAGTTATTTTGAGAAACATCAATTAAGTTGGACTTAGAATAAATATAGGATTTATTCATTAAGTTACATTACCTTTTATGAGTTAGTATTAAGGGATATAATGCATTGTAATATACGAAAGATAAAACTTATTCTAAGAGGACCTATCGCTATGATTCATATGTTTATTTCTTAAGTTTGAGATTGGTCGATTTTTGTTCTTTATAAAATATATGTGCACCAAGTGAGAGAATGTTATTTTTAATTAATTTATTATTATTTATTTGGTTTTTTAAATGATGATAAATAAATAAAAATAAATTTAAGTGGTCTAACATACGTATATTTTTTAAAGGGTGTCAACAAAAAAAAATCTCTGAATTGTTATAACGCTTCAGAAAGAATACATTATTTCAGAGATACCTTTTAATGGTAACACACCTTAATGGTAGATGTCTACAAATATCATGTAAGAGGGTCCTAAGCTTGTGCAATTATTTCAAAAATATACCATCTTTCAAAATTGTAGAAGGTTTAGAAGATTCTTTTTTCTTTCACAAAATCTTCTTCAGAAATTCTTGCAGAAGAATTCTCCATTCATTCTTCTGATTATCAATGGCTAGAAGTTAGATTTTGTTTCCTTTACATTTTCGCATTTAGATGATTTTTTATGCAATTTGGATTCATGCGTAATGTTGAAAATCATAATTCTGTATATGTAAATTTCTAGCAGTTAGGTGATTAGCTAATATCAATGATTTTTTTTGTGTGTTTGTTTTCGGAAATGAGAAGAACATCTCATATTTACATATTTATTTTTGCTAAAGAATTTACTTATTTATTTATCTATTAACTTGGTGGCAGATCACTTATTATGTCAACAAGAATATTTGACCCTCATTGAACGGCAAGGTTCTCTTCCTTCCATCCTTGCAGTCATAACATTGTTTTATAAACTTCATCGACAATCCTTGTTGGATATCATGATATTGTTTCATATTTTCATTCATCATTGATTTATTTATTACTCTTTGGTAGGACCCGAATGATCAGTTTGACATAGACAAGAACATGACTATGATGCTGCTTCAGCAGCAGCAGCAAGCTCTTAAATGTGGAAACAGCAAGCTACCTTTGAAGTCCAAGCAGAATGTATGTACCGTGTAGTTGCCTTACAGACGAGACGAGTATTTGTATTCTTATGTCGCATTTCCATTTGTTCTTGCTTCCTAACAATTCACAATTCACAATTCACGATTTACAATTCTCAGTTCTTTCTTTCTACGTTGTTTTTACTTTTGGCTTTTTCTTTGAAGCTCTTTCGCAAATGCCATATTGTCTCTTGCTGTTTTCAAAACGGCTGCTTCTGCCATCAATCTCCCTCTTTGAAGGGTATTTATGTTCATGTGCACGGATTGATTGATTATTTACAGACGCTTGATTGTCATCTTTTTTTTTTTTTTTTTTTTGAATGAATAGCATCCCAACGGAGGCTTATATTATTAAAGAATAGAAAAGAATCTGTAAAAAGGCAAACCAATATAATCCTTATACGCATAAAACTCCAAAGAATCTGGACAATGAGACCACCACATTCTATTACACTTAATGATTCTCAGATTAGCTAGCTTATCCACACAACCATTAGCTTCACGAAACACATGAGAAAAACGAAGATCCATCCTTGAGGACAAAGAGTCCTACTCCAGTCATTACGCAACTTCCAAGGTACCTGCAAAGACTGTACTCAAAAGGGAAATGATCAACGAGGAATCACTTTCCAGCTTGGCCACAACTTATGCCAACCATTCTTATAAGCAATAGAAATTGCATTAATCACAGCCCAAATTTCAGCTTCAAAAGCAAAACCTTCCCCAACAAAAACACTAAAACAACCGCAAACAAATCCCCTATCATTTCTGAAAATTCCTCCACAAGCAGCCAAACCAGGAGTGCCCTTTTGCTGAACCATCAGTATTCACCTTCACCCACCCAGATGGATGTTGAATCCTAATTGGCCCATGTGGAGGGCTGTTTTTCAGAACAAAAAAAAAAAAAAAAAAAAAAAAAGGGAAATTGCCCCTTTAACTGCCAATAACCGTGTGATGGCTATGGTTAATAAAAGGAGCCCGTGTTTTTGGTTCCTAGGCACATAATTCGAATAAAACACACACCATCAAAACAGAATTGATAGTACTCAGAAAATTCCAAAAACAACAGTGAGAAATTTGGGTAAAATTGCAGAGCATAACACAATGACTGGAGGTAATATTTGTGATTCCTTTGCTTCCGCTTTTATGAGTTTAAATTGTCGTGAATGTTGCAATTTAGACTTACATTTGGTATCCGAGCCATTAAACCTCTGCCTTGTGTTCAATTTTGAACAAATTAAAACCCAAGTCACGGCTCCTATGTCGTGAAGCAAAGAAAATTATTTGTTCAAAATTGAACACAAGGCAGAGGTTTAATGGCTCGGATACCAAATATTAGTCTAAATTGCAACATTCACAAGAATTTAAGCTCATAAAAGCGGAAGTAAAGGAATTGCAAATATTTCCTCCAACCATTGTGTTATGCTCTACAATTTTATGAGTTTAAATTGTCGTGAATGTTGCAATTTAGACTAAGATTTGGTATCCGAGCCATTAAACCTCTGCCTTGTGTTCAATTTTGAACAAATAATTTACTCTGCTTCACAACATAGGAGCCGTGACTTGGGTTTTAATTTTTCCTTGGCATTATTTGGTATCAGAGCCATTAAACCTCTGCCTTGTGTTTAATTTTGAACAAATAATTTACTCTGCTTCACGACATAGGAGCCATGACTTGGGTTTTAATTTTTCCTTGGCATTCTTCATCGTTGATGCTAGAAAACAATTAGGCTGATGTTTTCTTAATGTTTTGTGATTAAAGTCGTTGTGTTTAGTTGCAATTGATGGTCTACAAAATCACGAAATTTTGGCCGTGAAAAGCTCTCTATGGTCAATATAAATTTTAATTATGTGTTTTGAATTTGAAAACCATCAAATTATTGTTTTCTGAGCATTTTACGATTTGAAACGACTAAATTCGACGTCTAAATCACTGGAAATCGTCAAATTTTCGTTCGGGTAATAGCGGGTCAAAACCAGGTCGTTTAGACCTGGCTGGAGGTTGAAGACGACCCCTATCGTTGTTTCTTTAAAGCCTATAGAAAAGAACATGTCGTCTTCATTAAGAAATGAAACTGCGTTCTACATAAAACAATGTCGTGTCTAGGTATATTAATTAATTGAATGAAAGGACGTCGTTCAATTAAGCAGGCTGCTGTTAAAAACAGCGCCGTTTATGCTTTGTGGAAATGTCATCGTTTTCGTGTTAAAACGCGTGCTGTCATCTGGCTTAGAATGGCAGTAGTTTGGAAAGAAAAGAAACGACTTGTCGTTTCATTTGTGCAAACCTAAATGTCGTTTTTCTTTATTTATGTCATTTTTTCAACCATTTTTTATAAAAAAAAATTATTTGCAATAATTTCATGGGAAATTAATTTATTCATTACATGCTATTTATTGTTATATGTATAATTTCATGTTTTCATTATGCATATTATTAAGTTAACTGTTTAGCACAAATTTAGATTTTGTTCATAATTGTTTGTATTGCCTATAGAATATGCAATTTTATATGGATAATTTTTATGAACAAAATTAAATGTCTTAGTGATTCATATGATTTTGAATAATTAGAGCTTAGTCATAGCACCTTTAATTATACAAAATTGTATATTAATTGGTCTAGGATCACATTTGATCAAAGGATATTTATTGCAATTAGTTGTACTCAATATAATAAACTTTATCCCACAGGAATTTTTATTATATTAGTATAACTAATTGGGATAAAATATCAAATTATATTTTCTAATTTATCCACAGGTATTAGAAAAGGGAACGTAATTTGATAGTTTTATCATACAGTAAAATGAGTCTGATTAAATTAGAACTTTAGCCCAAAGGCAAGTTTTGTGTCATAGATTCATGATTTTATACATGATTTACATTAGTAAACCATGATTTATGTCTATTAGTCTCCAAATTTTGGATCATAAGCATGTTTGTTTTTTATTATGCAGTCATACAACCTATAAACTTCTCTGGTATTCGATATGATATCCTTGAGCTGAAAGGAGATAACTATAAGGTCTGGAAGGAGAGAATTCTCCTTCACTTAGGGTGGATGGACATTGATTATGCTATAAGGAAAGATGAGCCCGTAATTACTAAAACCAACACTCAGGATGAGATTGCACTTATGAGCCTTGGGAGCAATCTAATCGTCTTGGCGTCATGTTTATAAAGACCAAGATCTCTACTGGCATTCATGGTTCCGTCGAACAGTAGGACAAGGTCTGGGCATTACTGAAGGCCATTGATGAGCAGTTTGAAACTTCAGATAAGGCACTTGCCAGCACCCTAATTATGCGATTTTTGTCTTTAAGGCTCACCAGTGTGAGAGGTGTGCATGAGCACATCATGGAAATGAGGGACATAGCAGCTCAACTTAAGAACCTTGAGGTGGATATGTCTGAGTCTTTCTTGGTGCACTACATTTGGAACACCCTTCCAAAGCCATATGGGCCCTTTAAGATTTCTTACAATACACATAAAGACAAATGGTCAATTAATGAGCTTCTGACCACGTGTACTCAAGAAAAAGGGCGGCTTGTAATAGAAATGGGTGAAACTGCACTGACGACGACCAAGGGAAAGAATCAGATTCAAGACCAATATCAAGCCAAGGACAAAGGGAAGGGTAAAATACCTCCCAAAGCTATCATTAAGAAGGAATCCAAGTGTTTCTTCTGCAAAAGGAAGGGACACGTGAAGAAGGATTGCACGAAATTTCAGAGTTGGCTTGATAAGAAAGGTAATCCAATCTCATTTGTTTGTTATAAATCTAATATGGTTGATGTTGTTTATAACACATGGTGAATTGATTCTGGATCTACAATCCATGTTTTGAATACCTTGCAAGGTATGCGAAACCTAAGGAAACCAGTGGGAAGTGAGCTGAGCATCTCTTCAAGAAACAAGATGCGTTCACATGTAAAAGCCATCGGAACATGTACCTTAGTTTTAAGTAGTGGTTTTATTTTAGAATTGAATAAGACATTTTATGTTCCAAACTTTTCTAGAAACTTAATTTCTGTTTCCAAACTTGCACCTTTGGGATATTCCTTTACTTTTTCAGACAAATGTTTCAGTTTATTTTATAAATCTGATCTTGTTAGGAATGATATTTTATTTGATGGTCTTTTCTCAATTAATTTGAAAAATGAACCACATTATATTGCTATGCATGTTCAATCTGGCATTAAACGTTGTGTTATACATGAGAATTCCTCTATGTTGTGGCATCAGAGATTAGGACATATCTCCATTGAGATAATCAAGAGGTTAGTGAATGACGGAGTACTCAGTACTTTGGATTTTACTGACTTCGAGACTTGTGTGGGTTGCATTAAGGGAAAGCTAACCAACAAGTCTAAGAAAGGTAACAAGAGGAGTTCAGAAATATTAGAGATTATACATTCATATATTTGTAGTCCAAACATGGACTCATATGGCCCAAAATACTTCATCTCTTTCATAGATGATTACTCACAGTACATGTATCTCTACTTGCTTCATACAAAGGACGAAGCATTAGATGCCTTTAAGGTTTTCAAGATTGAAGTAAAGAGACAATGCTGCAAGCAAATTAAGATCATGAGAACAGATAAAGGTGGAGAATATTATGGTAGATACACTGAGGATGGAGAAGCTCAAGGTCAATTTGTGAGGTTTCTTCAAGAGCATGGGATAGTTGCCCAATACACTATGCTTGGTTCTCCGGATCAAAATGGTGTAGTAGAAAGAAGAAACCGAACATTAATGGACATGGTGAAGAGCATGAAGAGTAACTCCAACCTGCCTAAGTCCTTGTGGACTGAAGCTCTTAAGACAACTATGTATATATTAAACCAGGTTCTGACTAAGGCTGTCCCAAGGACACCATTTGAGTTATGGAAAGGTGGAAATCGAGTTTGCGACATATACGCGTTTAGGGATGTCCGTCTGAAGTAAGAGTGTATAACCTACAAGAAAAGAAGCTAGATCCGAGGACCATTAGTGGGTATTTTGTTGGATATGCCGAAAGGTCCAAAGGATATAGATTCTACTGTCCAACTTACAGCACTAGATTTGTGGAATCAAGAAACGCCAAGTTTCTTGAGAATGACTTGATTAGTGGGAGCGATCAATTTCGAAACATAGTTTCTAAAAGAGATCGTACTGAAGCTCAACCATCTACATCAGGTGATAGGTTGATTATTGTTCATAACACTCCTATGGTTCAACCGAGTGTTATACAACCAATCGTTGAAGTTCCACAAACTGCTAATAATAATCTAGAAGGTCAAATTGCTCAAGAACCACCAGAAACAATTGAGCAACAAGTTGAACAATAGATTCCTTTAGAAAATGTTGAGGCAACATTAAGGAGATCTACTGGAGAAAGGAAGTCAGCAATTTTTAGTGATTATGTTGTGTATCTATAAGAATCGGACTACAACATTGGAGCCGAAAATGATCCTGAAACGTTTTCACACAAGCCATGAGTTACCAAGAATCGAAACTTTGGTACGATGTTATGAAAGATGAGATGGATTCTATGGCATCTAATGGAGTCTGGGATCTTGTCGAGTTGATTGATGGTGCAAAAGCCATAGGGTTTAAATAGGTCTATAAGACAAAGAAAGACTCATTGGGCAACATCGAAAGATATAAGGCAAGACTCGTCACTAAAGGGTTTACTCAGAAGGAATGAATCGACTACAAGGAGACCTTTTCTCCTGTATCTAAGAAAGATTCCTTCCGTATAATCTTGACACCCGTCGCTCATTTTGACTTAGAGTTGCAACAAATGGATATGAAAATAGCATTTCTCAATGCTGAACTAGAGGAAGAGGTTTATATGAAACAACTAGAAGGATGCTCCTCTAGCAGTGGTAAGCATTTGGTGTGTAAGCTTAAGAAATCCATATATGGGTTGAAACAAGCCTCCCGTCAGTGGTATTTAAAATTCTATGACGTGATCTCTTCATTTGGATTCGTAGAGAACATCATGGATCAATGTATATACCAGAAGGTCAGTGGGAGTAAAATTTGTTTCCTTGTGCTTTATGTGGATGACATTTTGCTTACAACCAATGACAAAGTTATGCTACATGAGGTGAAACAATTCCTCTCTAAAAACTTTGATATGAAGGATATCAGTGATGCATCCTTCGTTATAGGCATTAAGATATATAGAGATAGATATAAAGGCATTTTGGGTCTGTCTCAAGAAACCTATATCAACAAAGTTTTGGAGAGATTTCGGATAAAAAATTGTTCACCAAGTATAGCTCCCATTGTGAAGGGTGACAAATTCAATTTGAATCAGTGCTTGAAAAATGACCTTGAAAGAGAACATATGCGTAACATTCCATATGCTTCAGCTGTTGGAAGCCTTATATATGCTCATGTTTGCACAAGACTTGACATTGCATTCGCTGTAGGAATGTTGGACAGATATCAGAGTAATCCAGGATCAGACTACTAGAAGGTTGCAAAGAAGGTGATGAGGTACCTGCAAGGAACCAAAGACTACATGCTTATGTATAGACAGACTGACAACTTGGAGGTCATTGGCTACTCTGACTCTGACTTTGCTGGCTACATTGATTCACGAAAATCAACTTCCAGATATATTTTCATGCTAGTTGGTGGAGCAATTTCTTGGAGGAGTGCCAAGCAAACCTTGACTGCTACTTCCACTATGGAGGCAGAGTTCGTATCTTGTTTTGAGGCTACCTCGCATGGTGTATGGATCAGGAGTTTCATTTCTGGGCTTAGGATTGTGGATTCTATCTCTAGGCCATTGAGAATATTTTGTGACAATTCAGCTGCTGTTTTTATGGCTAGAAACAACAAGAGCGGTAGTCAAAGCAAACACATCGACATTAAGTATCTTGCCATAAGGGAGCGTGTTAAGCATAAAGTAGTAGTCATTGAACACATAAGCACTGAATTGATGATTGCCGATCCCTTGACTAAAGGCATACCACCAGTAAAATTTAAGAATCATGTGGAAAGAATGGGACATGGTTCCCTTGTGTAATTTGTTGTACTTTATTGTGAAACTCTATATTTACGATATTTTTTCATTTCATTTTCAGTTAAGTGCACATATTTATTTATGAGAAATATTACTAAAGGTTGGACCTAGAATAAATATAGGGTTTGTTCATCAAGTTTCATGAACAAATCTGGAGAGACAAGTTATATTGTAATACATGAAAGATAATACTCGTCATTTAGAGGACCTATAGCCATGATTCATATATTTTGTTTCTCATTGTAATTGTTGATGCAATGTATGGGCTAAGTGGGAGAATGTCGAATCTTAATTGGCCCCACGTGGAGGGCAGTTTTTCAAAACAAAAAAAAAAAAACAAAAAAAAACAGGGGAAACTGCCCCTTTAACTGCCAATAACTGTGTGATGGCCACGGTTAATAAAAGAAGCCCGTGTTTTTGGTTCCTAGGCACATAATTCAAATAAAACACACACCATCAAAACAAAATTGATAGTGCTTAGAAAATTCCAAAAACAACAGTGAAAAATTCTGGTAAAATTACAAAGCATAACACGATGGCTGAAGGTAATATTTACGATTCCTTTGCTTCCGCATTTATGAGTTTAAATTGTCGTGAATGTTGCAATTTAGACTAACTGAGGAATCCAGAAAACGGAAGAACTTTAGGACAGCAAGGCAGAGTTTGACAAACACGTAACCTAGAAAGAATGTGGATCTCAGAAGCAGTATTGTACGAATAATCCAACCTGAAAATCTTGTACAATCTAATATGGCTGAGTATATAAGTGCAAGCAGTAATTGGACACACATTAGCAATGTCAAAACGCAACTTATTCTTTAGCTCCCAAGTAAACCAACAACCAGTCATAAACGCAAAGACCCAAAGCTTCTTGACCAGAGGACTGAAATTAGCTCTCAAACTAGAAAGCCAAAAATCACCAATGCCACCGTTACATGAAACTTTACGAACAAAAAGCAACATAGGCTTGATTGTCATCTTTACTACTACTACTATTGTTGTTGTTGTTGTTGTTATTGTCAATAATCTCTGCTTGTGATGTTTTTCCCTTTGCTTTGGTTGGATGCAGCACGTTGCAAAACTTGCCGGTGACAAGGACTTGCCCATTAAAATGCCCCTTCCTGTTTACAACATCATGAAGCCTAGTTGGTGTAAATTCAACACCGAACCTGCGATGCGATTGCTGGTATGATACTCGTATTATTTATTTTATTCTTGTTGTTAATGCATAATCTAATTTTACGGATCCATCAGATTTTGCTCCTTGTTTTTCAACAAGTGGGTTCCATTCCATTTGTTCTTGCAGGAATATATCCTTCTTCCTTGCGTGGTTTCCACATTTTTGGAGGCAGAGTAAATGAATGTGCAATTACATCATCATTTGACAGTTGCTTCTTCGTCTATTTTCCATCTCTTCTTCTAGGACTTGTAGAATGTTCAATATATTTTTTTTCTTATTCGCTTAATGACTGACTAGAGAAGTTTACTGCATTTTCCTATTCAGCTACTATATCCAGACAAATTTCGTCCTGATGCGTGTAATGATTATTTTCTTACTAATATTAAGGTACTTCACGGAATGTCTCTCTCTCTCCAGCAAACCTACCATATATTGGTATATAATATTTCTTCTTTGCATTTTTGTAAGTTTTAATACTTAGTGAAAAATTCAGCGTTTAGCATAAGACGGTTGATTTTGGTCCTAGGAGCAAAAATGTTAAGATTTTTATATTTCAAGTCAAAATTGTAAAACCTTATAAATAGGAATTTTTCCTGTGAAATGCTGGTTTCTGCATTGCTATAGGCAATGAGTAATCATAAATTCTAAGCTTGAAAAGAATTTGAAGCTTTTATCAATTAAAACATGAGAAAAACGTTAAGGGCCTAATTAACATGATTTTCGTATTATGAGTCAAAACTTTAAAGTCATGATAAAATAGTTTTTCTACGAAAAGAAAACCGATGTTTGGTTTTTTGTAATGTTACAAGTAGCAAAAAAATGTAATTTTTTTTAGAACAGATTCGAAAGTTTTCTAAGACCTATTAAGAGCAAAATTGTTATTTTTTGTAAAAGGCCAAAACGGACCTCGAAACATCTAATTTTGAAAAACATCGTTTAGTAGGAATTTTTTTCGTAATCCGGTAGTAACAGGATGGTAAAGTAAAACTAGAAGATTAGTAAAATTACGCAATTCATGAAAAAAAGCCGTTAAAAGTAAAATCTTCATTTTTTATTAAACCGCTAAAGCGGACCCGGAGCCCTCCGAATTAATGAAATACCCTTAGACGAAAGATATTTTGTATCTTGTCAAGTAACAAAACCATCTGGTAAGACATGAAATTTAACTAAAGAAGATTAAGACAAACAATGTTAAACTAGACTGACAATGTAGTCTTGGGATAGCTACTAATAGTCGGGTATCATTTGAACAGGACATACAGCTGACTAATAAGAAGGAAAGAGGATAAACTTGGAATGCTTAAGCGTCAAAAAGATAAGTTATAAACCTCACGTATGTCATAAAAAAAATGATTTTCAAATGCTTTTTGTATGTTTGAAGTATGTTTACATTTTTTATACATAATATTTTAAAAGTTTAAGATGTGATTTGTAATATGTTTACAATTAATATGTTTAACGATTTATACATTGAGTTATGCCATGCCTAATGTTTACTAAGATTACAAGATAGCTAATCTAACTCTCAAGTTAAGATAAAAAAATATCGTACCAGCCTCTCGAGCTAAGAGAAGTGTCATGCTAATTTGAGTTTCGATAGTCAAGCACGTTTGGTACATACACTTAGGCCCATGGTAATAAGAAAGTTAAGAATGATGATAAAAGTTCACAAATAAGTATAAATAAAATCATACATTATGATGTTACTTGTGTTCCTTTAGAATTGTTTTCTTTACGAGTAATGTTTGTCTAATCCGTATTACAAGAAATATTTTATGTTGAAAACATTTTGTGAAATCATTTTGCGAGAAATATTTACGAGAAATGTTTCAAGAGAAATGTTTTACAAGAAAAGGTTTTACAAAATGTTCATGAAAGCTGTTTATGAGAATGGTTTTAAGAGAAAAGTTTGATGAAAGATGTTTCTATGTTTTGTGAGATTATATTTGAATATACAAAATATAATCTCTTTATAAGTTTTTTTATGCTATAGGTAGTTTTGTAGAAGACTAATAAAACTAGTTAAAGAGCTCAGTGTTGTAGTTATAAATACGAATGTTGGGTATTAAAACTATTGTAGTAGTTTTCTGCTATGTAAGAAAAAAAGTCTACTGTTTTCACAAAAAGTTTTTCTTGCTTGAAAAAGATGTTTTCTTAAGTTTTAAGATACTAAATGTTTATTTAACAAGTTTTAAGAAATATTTTGAATGATTATAAAGTTGTTTTGAACTATATTTTAGTTTATATTACAATAAAAATAGCAATAGTTTTAAGTATGTTTTTTAAAAAAAAAATTACTTAATATTTTTTTATTAATAAGTAAGATTAAAGTTAAGAAATAATGTTTGAAAAAATTAAATAACGGCTCGAAACGACAGATCATTTCATTTCTTTCTTGCATCTTTGATTTTGAGACTGAAGAGGGTTGGCTCATGGTGGAGGATGATGGTGGTGTTCCTTGTAGAGCTAGTGATCTTTCACATGAATAAGCTTGCAACAACAAGTTCCATTTCACGACGACGGGAGATCTGGCTTGCGAAGGGAGTGGGCCTGTGACAATGAGCTTGAACTCGAGGTAGAGGAGATGGGTTCATGATGGCCTGGACTTGAACTTGCAAAAGAGAGGGAGTTTGGGACGGGAAGGCACCGTAATGGCAGGCTGAGGATGGTGGTGGGTTTTCCTGATGAGAGGGAGAGGTTGTTCGTCTGAGGGATTCTTCAAATGAGAGAGAGCGAGCGGAGAATAACGTGGGTAGAGAGAGAAGGAAGAGAGTTTTTTTTTTTCAATTAGTTTTTTTCTTTTCTATGTTTTTAATTTTAATTTTTCAAAATTATATTAAGTATTTTACTAGAATGCCCTCATGTATCATATCCGTATGCTTGGCACATGATCAATTCTATGCAAAGTAGAACGACAGTCTGTTAAATCACTCCTTTTGCACCTATAACAAAAGGTTTGGGATGCTAAATCAAGAAGAATGGGCACTAATTTACGACTTTCGTAAATGATTGAGGATAGTTTCAGCCATTAACCCTTATTTTTGTTTTTGTTGTGTTTATTAATGTTTGCTTAATTTATTCTACCAATGTGAAAAGTTGAAACTACTGATAAATTAACATGGCTAATTTTAATTTTCTAATTGGACTTAATGCTTGCATCTCTTATAATTGAAATTGGCTTTAGTGATAATATTTTGTTTAATAATTTTTCTTGTAAAATCAAGATTTTGATTTATTATAGACATAGATTAACACAGGTAATGCTTAGAAAGCTTTGATTAGTCGTCTAGAAAATGACACGATAAATGCTTAGGATTCATTATCAAGTTAAAAAGAAAAAAAAAATAATTTTTTTGTAATAACATGTTTTTGTTATATTGTCGATATAGACTGGCATAGTAAATACTTGATAAATCTTGATTTATTGTAAACAAAGCATGGTATAATGTATTCTTTAAACCAATTGCAAATGTAGCATTTGAACCATATTATGGACCTTAATTGCTCTATCATCCAATGGGACCTCTTGGACTGCATAGACTTCGACTGAGTAATAAAATATGATAAAATAAAGCTAAATAAATTACTAAGAGTTGATACTCTAGCCTCAACACTTTTGTTATTATTGTTTTTCCTTCCATTAAAATTCTTTAATTTTATAATTTTGATTTTTTTTAATTTTGTGAATATTTATTTTGTACTTATTAATATTTATAATTTGTTACTTTAAAGAGAGTTCCCTGTGGTTCTGATCTCAGACTCATTGAGCATTATTACTTGAGACAACCTGTATTTGGGTAAATGTTTCTTAGTTCACATCATACAGTTAAGTCGGTGGAGTGTTTTCCGTTTGGTTCTAAAAAATCGTTGTAAAATATACTTGACAATACAACAATGGCAATAGCAAATATTTATGTATCAAATACAACAGATGGGGAAAAACATAAGTAAGTACACTAGTTTACATGCTATATCATAAGATACCAAAACAACATTTAAAGCATACGGGACATATATCCCTTAATCCTAGCGCTCAAGATGACTCAAAACACTTGGTATCGAACAACTTTGTGAAAAGATCTACATGGTTATTTGTCAAGCAATCTTCAGAACTACGACATCGTCTCAGGTCTTGATGTCTTGACCAAATGGTACTTCTTTTCTTCATATTTTCCTCTCTTATGGCTTCAAAGTTCTTTTGAATTCATCACCACTCTGTTATTGTCACAGTAGAGCTTAATTGGCTTATCTATATCTAGAATAACTTTCAGCTCTGTCAAGAACTTATAGAGCAATATCCAGTCTCTGATGAATATACAATAGTGCGTGTGTAATGATGTTAACAATATTACTTTACACTTTTATTATCATTATAAATATGTTAAATAGTTGTTTTGAGTTAAGTTGGCAAAAACCACATAACTATATCTTTGTATTGTGTGCATAATTTAAATTATTTAAGCTTTAAATAAATATTTCTATATTTTTTATAAATATTTTGTTTCGTAAAATAATTAATTTTATAATATTAATTTTATAATATTTTGTTTTGTAAAATAATTAATTTTACCTTGATTATTTATCTGCAAATTTGAAAAGTAACGTTAAAAGGGCACAAAATGCTGTAAAAATACCAAAATGCAGAGCTAAATACACTTTTAGATGCCACGTGTCTTTGCGCCATTCGGCCACATCGACAACGCGGTCGACCTCGTCAGCTGACGAGCAACACACGTCAACCTGTACTAGCAGCCGCCTTTTGCTTCTTGCCCTCGCACAGCACGCGCATTTCTCACACGCCAGTAGGCTGCATCAAGCGTTTCTTGAACGCCTCGTAACATGCGCATTTCAGCGAGCTCATGCCCCATTCATGCACACGAGTTGGTGCCCCACACTCTGTCCTTCCTTTGACGCCAATGCCACGGGCCCGCATGTCTTCCAGGTGACCCAATTAATCTTCTCCAAATGTTCGGTTGTTTATTCATGTTTATTGTGTTTTTTTAATCAAGTTAACATAGCCTAGGTAATTGTACATGACAGCTACTCATGAAAACCTTCTCATTTAGCACTTAGAAGAATTGTAGCATACCCTTAAGTAAATCTGAATCATCCCATATTCATTCAACAATTTCCAATGAGCTGTCGTATATCCATTTTGTCGAACTTAAGACAACAGCCCTTCATAGCCATTGGATCAACAAAGGATGGCTGGAATTTGAGACAGGATATGCCAGCATTCGTCTAAAAACTACAGGGGAGGTTTCAAGGCTATAGTTGTCATATACGGTTACCAAGGCCAAGAAATGTAAAAGTAAAACAAAAGGTTTTCAAATAAAAGGAAAATAGTCATTTCTTAAGTTTTCTTTTTCCCTCATGCTTCAGAGTCTTGATTTGGCAATGGAAAAGGAAAATTCTGATGCTCTTCTTCTTTTTTCTGAAATTTCAATCTTTCATATGAAGATGAGAGGTTTAGTTGTAGTGATTATTTCTTTTCAGCTGATTAAGTACTGCAATTATTACATAGTATATATAATTACTAATTTCAATCTTGATTTTCCTTTCTTTTGTATGTTTCAGAAGCTCAACTCGATGAGGAAAATGACTATTAATGCTCTTCTTCTTAAGGTGCTATCTTGCTTTGAATGTTTAATTGTTCAGAAGATAACTTTTCATAAAATGTCTCGGCTACCTATGGGTCACCGTTACCACCAAGAGTCAGTATCGCTGCACGGTAGACTCTCAAAAGAAACGTTGCCAACAATTAGTTACAGAATCCTCCCCCTATACCGTTGTCATCCGCATGCAGGTAGCGAACATGGCATTCATTACACCCTTGTTGTGAACGGGATCATTGCTGGTAGGATGACGTCTAGGTGTTATTCTCTTAGTTCTAAAAAGAAAACTGAGCTATGGGTGGTTTTTTGATGTCCTATTATGTATGCACAATTCCCAAGATTTCAAAACCTAGGGCTTTGATACCAAGTCTTGTCACGCTCCAAAATTGGGCTTGGTGACATAGTAGATTAACTGAAATAATTAATTAATTTTAAATTTAACGAGGACTATGATGACTTCAATTTTGAAAAATTTTGAGAAAATATTAAAATTGAAAATAAATTTAATCATTGGTGTTAACGGCCAAAATTCGCCAAAAATAATTTTCGAGAAAATCCTTACCATGTTGTTTGTTCACTCTAATTTTTCATAAACAAAATTACAGAAAAGATAAAAGAACACATAAAATTATAGTGGTTCAGTCGGAATGAGCTACGTCCAAGAGATTTCATTACTTTTTTGAGAAAGAGAAAATACATGAAAAGATGCTAATATCTATAACCTAGTTTCATGAAAATTCCATAATTATCTATGTGATTTTAAAATTTATATCTAAGCGTTATACACAAGAGGATGATATTTAAAGATGATAATTAAAATGGTCAGTAACATATAATTAATTATTACAATTAATTATTCGATTAAAGTATAGAATCTTTAACTGACCGTTACTAGTGCAAGTCATTTTCATTAAGAATGAAACGGCCTCACCCGATCTGTTAATATAGTGAGTTATTAAATAAGTACATTGTACATAATAAGATTATGGAGGACCAGGGCATAATGAGATTTGAACGACTGATAATTTCTATTAAATATAACAAGTTCTAATCACATCATCCGATGGTCATATAAAAAATATTTTAATCTTGAGTTATTAGCAGACTCTTACTTATGGATTTATGTCTTTTGACTTACTTAGCATGAATTTGAAGATCAAATCTTATTCTTTGTATCTTGGAGACATGATGAAATAAGTAGCCGGGAATGTTAATATTACAAGATGGAATCCATTCCTTCTCTAAAGAAAAAGTAGATAAATAATTCTCTTGAATATTAATTCGAGGCTTCAATAATACGAGCGCTCAATTCATAATTATATTCATGAATTTATTATTCATTAGAGAATCAATGGCACTAAAGGATAAAGAAGTAATTAAAGAGGTTAAAGGATTTTATCTAGCTCTAATTATGAATTATTTATGGATGATTGATTTATATGTAATTACTATATCAAAATAGACGACTCTAAAAAATAAGTAATTAGATATCTGTAATTTCAAGAATGCAATTCTAAGTATTTAATTGAGTTACATTGGAATTAATAAAAGAGTAATATATTAATTAAAAAGTTTAATTAATATATCAGTTTTATTAGAGCTTGAAATTATGGGTCCATGAGTTCCCTGTCATCCTTGTAAATACTGTTTGGATAAGTAGAATTATTGATTTAAATAATTAATTTAGAATTATGAAATTTTAAATTAAATATCACTCAAAATAAATTAATGAATTAATATATATTAGATTGTTTAATAAATAAAATAAAATAATTTATTTAGGAAATCACACAATAGGAAGTCCCACTATGTGTAGTGCCCAAGCACAAAGAGGAAAGTCCTCTTGTGGACATCAAAGCTTGTTTATGAAGATTCCATATTTAATATCTCCGATTTTGAATAAATGTAATTTAATTCAAATATGGAAAGTTTAATGTGAAGACAAATAAGATTGGATAACAGGCATTTTTTTTCCCTCTTTCTTCTCCTCTAAATTGGAGCCACACACAAATATGCTATCTGTATGTGGTGCCTATAATAGTATAGGAATGGAAAACTTACGTCTTTTATTTTAATTAAAATATTTGATATTAAAATTGAAATAAAGAGACTTTCCAAAATTGATTAGCTTTATTGTTCTCTATAAATAAAGGCATCATTTATTCTTTTAAGAGAACACTTGTGAGTCTTGGAGAGATTAAGAGTATTCTCAAAGAAATACTCATAAGTGTGTAGAGAGAGAGAAAGAGAAAGAATAATAGTTCTTCTATTTCTTGAGTGATCATTAGTAACCATATTCCTTCTATGCCTACGTGTGCGTCCATTCAAGAGCCGAGGATTAGGCGAGGAAGACATTAGTTTCAAAGATAGAGAACGTTCTTTGCAACCCTGTCAGAGCCCTAGGTTTTGAACCTTAGGAATTGTGCACACATAGGTATGACATTGAAAAACCATTGATAATCCAATTCTCTTGTTAAGAATTGAGAGAATGGCACCTAAGCATCGTTATGCCGCTACGTACTCAAACTTCGTCAATGATGAGGGTGTGAGGGATACTAAGTATGCTACCTTTAGGCTAATGGCAGCAAGGGGTACAATGTGACAGATTAACCGTTTAACCCGAAATGATAGTTTTGCCTGACATTTTTTCATTGTTTTATGATTTAGAAATGTTTTAAAAAGAACATGATTTTGTGTTAAAAAATAATGATGATCTAAAGATTTTATATATGATCATTTTTAGTCTAAAGGCACACTAAGAAACCATAAATAGCATAATAGTAATGTATGTCAACATTTAAAGATTAACATGTTTAGTCTACGTCTAAGATTGCTTGTGGTTCTGAGGAGCTAACGTTTAGCAGAACAGAGATTTGCGGTATAAGCATGAACAGTGCTAGGAAAAGATGTAAGACTCTAGACCTTTCTCTTTGATAGCCATGACTTAAAAAAAAAAAAAAAGTTGTTACCTATCTATACCCTTGAAATGTTTTTTTTTTTAAGAAAAGAAGTTGTTTGTTTTGTTTATATCCAATAGATATCGGATATGATGATAATAAATGACGATAATGAATTATGATAATAAATATGGTATTAAATTATGATAAGGAATGAGTCATAATGAATGTAAATGATAACTTGGTAAAAGAACACCTGAAGATTTATATAAGTAAATGATGATCGACATTGAATAGACACAAAACCCCATTCAAAATGATATGATAGTGCATGATGCCACAAAAAGATTGAGTTGTGTAGGGAGCAACCTTGGGGGCAGGTCCTAAAACCTAGCTGGGCCACTTTAGTGGTGATTTGTAGGCTTTGCACCTGAAATATGATGATGTATGATCCGAGATAATTACAATTGATGAATGCTAAGCATAAATTTGGATTAATCAGTTATAATGAATCTTGACCATTTCAGATGGTGAGAGGTAAGTATAATTTTGTTAAATTATTTAATGTTTTTACAAATGTGTTAAATTCGTTTATTTTATTTTATAAAAGATTATTTTAAAACCCAAATCTTACTGAGCCTTTCGCTCATGATTTTACTGTTAGTTTTAAATTTTCCCCTCTAGGTGATTCGCAGTGCACCGTTGAGTATGACGCTGCTAAAATTCTCACGTGGATCATAAGACATTTGGCTGAACTGTTTTATTATTCCAAGGCATGTAATAATATACTATGTTTATTTCTCTGTTGGGCTATCGTTTGTATAATTTTTATATGTCCGTATTGTGTGTATACCGTGTGGGGTCCAGTGAGGCCTAAACTGCTTTTTCGACAGACCTTATGATTTTAAATTTATTTCGTGAGGTTATTTAAGGAATTTTATTCGTTAAATATCAAGGATTGCTAATGTTTTAAAAAGATTCAAATTTACCAAATTTTCATAAACTATCCAAAAATGATTTTCTCAAATTATTAATCAAATAATCAGCTAGTTTAGTTAAACTTGTTTAATTTATTTTAATTAAATTGGTATGTCACTACCTAGGTTTGGGTATGTGAAAAATCTCTATTATGCTTCAACTTCAGCTCTTTACTGATAAGCAAAGTATTTAGATATTGGTTTATGTGCAAAATTAATATAGTTTATAGTGTTTTACAAAAGATGAAAAATTTTTTATTATATACGATCTATACTTTTACCACATTTTGCGCTATATTCATGAAAAATATTTTCCAAAACCAATACTAGAAACACAAACTTTCCAACATAAAAGTCCAATCTTGTATCATCCAAGTAAACAATGAGAAGAGGAATGGAATTTACTCTTGATGTTCTCTATAAAATCTCCAAATTTCTTCTTCTTCTTCTTCTTCTTCTAGTCCCTTTTGGTACTTCTCTTCTTCTTACTTTAATTTGTAATTTTGGTGGTGGAAAGGAAAGGAAATTTTTGGAGACTTGCTTAGGGGAAAACTGGTTCTTGGAGAAGAAAAATGGGAAGAAAGTTTCTTGGAGAATTTTGTGTTGGAACTGGTTTGGAGAGTGAAAGTGAAGAGAGAAATTTCTTGGTAAATTTTAGAGCTAGAAACTAGTTGGATTGGAAGGAATTGAGAGAGAAATTTTTGGAGATCTCCCTCTTGGTATACACAAATTTGAAGAGAAAAGGAGGGGGGAAAAAAGAGAGACCAAAATATGGTCTTATGATGGTACAAGTATTTATAAACCAAACCTAATAAATCCCTCGTACCTAAGCTTAGTTTAGTTAGCCTCCTAAGTGACTCTGATGAGTTAAATTTTTTGCTTAAGGGACGGAGATGTGATTTTTGTCTAATAAATGCATCAAGGACAAGCCTCACATCAAGCTAAGTCATGGTCAAATCCAATCTTTTTAATCTTATCTCTAAAGATTCCCACCAACAGATATATTTTGCACTATTGGGAGATGGCTAACTTATTTGACAGGAGACTTTGATGTCTAATAGGTCCTCTCTTATTCTTTTGAATACAATTGCATGCTAATCACAATGTAAACTAATATCGATATATGCTTTAATCGTATACTGATTTTTAGACTGTTTTTAGCCTTAAAAATTATTTCTAGATTTAATAAATCTAGACTTGACTCTTTTTGCATCTAAAATCGGTAACAACCTAGTATTGTGACAATGCAATTTTTGAGTTTGTATAGCATTTTCTTTCGAAATTACTACTCGCATAACTCTAATTTTAAATTAATTGACAATTAAGGACTTGTTGAGCGTTAGAGTGTTTTTCTGTACACTGTTGACTTCATACTGCATTTGAAAATTCTTGTTATTAGAATTTTCAAGTTATTTATGGATTTAAATTCCTTTCGCCTTAATTCGCAATAGAATTTTCAACCAAATTATTCAATCACAAAAGTTAACAAATTTTAACTTTAAAGTTGCTATAGAATTTTTTTGGAATATTTATATTAACTCTGTAAAACCATAGTCACAAAAAAACTTAAACATGATTCAGGAAAATCCTTGATTTAGATATGTAAACTATATTATTTAATTTTAGAATTTTCTTGGTCATTACAATCTACCCCCTTAAGAATTTTTGTCCTGAAAATTAGAACAACCCGGAGTAGCTTTTTCTCATATCTTCTTCACATTTCCAAGTGGCTTCCTTAATATTGTGATTTCACTACAAAACCTTAACTAGAAGGATTACCTTATTCCTTAAGGTTTTCTCCTTGTGAGCCAAAATCTGAACTGATTTCTCTTCATAAAACAGGTCAACATGTACTTCAACCGGTTCTTGGTGTAGCACATGTGATAGATCTTGCATGTACTTCGTTAGCATTGACAGATGGAAGACATTGCATACAGATGCTAGTTTTGATGGTAAGGCAAGTTTGTAAGCAACTTTACCGTTCCTTTTTAAAATTTCAAAAGGTTCAATGTATCACAGATTGAGCTTCCTCTCTTACCAAATTGCATTACTCCTTTCATTGGAGCAACCTTTAGGAAAACTAAGTCTCTTACTTAGAATTTTAGGGATCTACGGTGCTAGGCTGCATAGCTCTTTTGCCTACTATGAGCTATGTCCACTCTTTCCCTGATCATTTCTTTTGTGGTTGTCCTCATGAAGTCAACAGTCTCTAAATGCTTCTCCCTAGGTTTTTGCCAGTGAATTCAGAATCTACATTTTCTTCAATAAAGCACTTTAAAAGATGCCATGCCTATCAATACATGGTATCTTTTGTTATATGAAAACGCGATCAAGGATATTTTTAAGAAAAAATTTGATAAAATCATGAAAATTTCACCCAAGAGGAGGATCAAATGCATAGGGAAATACTTAGGTAAAATCCTAAACCCTAGTCTTGAGATGTTTGTTATTTTCATAAGATTTGTATATGGTTTGTAAATTTTATGGACTATGGCATGTTATTTTCATAAGGTTTGTATATGGTTTGTAAACTTTATGGACAATAGTATGTAAAAAAGATTCTATGGTATGTTATATGTTATGGTTATGAGGATGATGATGATGATAGATAATAAAAACTAGGTTTTAATTTTTAAATGAGAAGTTATGACAAACATTGTCATAACACAAAATTTAAGCATTTAAAGTGTTTGATAAAATGATTTTGCATTTAAAGTGTTTGATAAAATGATTTTGGTCATAGCATGAGAAGGAAATGTTATGGCATAAAATATTTAGAAAGGTTTAAATGAGATTAAACCTTAGAAAATTAAGCTAAGTTAAGTTATGACGCAAAAAGTATGTTTGAAGGCATATTTGAAAGACTTAAGCGTATAAGGTCTTTATAGGCTAAATCATTCTCTAAGTTCAACATAAGGTTTACTAGAAACATCAAGACAGACAACTTTTATGAGAAAATTCTATTCAAATTCCAATCAGATCAAGCCAAAAATGTTGTCTTTGTTTCTGTCCATCCAAAAACTATACGAAAATAAATGATTTTAAAAAAAGTTAAAACACAAAAGTTGTAGATATTATTGAAACTTTTAAAAGTGGTGAACGGTACATGAAAATTATGTACAATTTCAAATTATAAGTTTTATGGGTTTTTATGCACAAAATTTCATATTACATGTTTTGAATTAGACCAAGGAGCTTTTGTAAGTTTTAATCCTTGTTAAACATGAACGTTTTGGCATAAGATGAGTATTTTTGTTCTTGGGGGAAAAATGTCAAGATTTTGTCTAACCTGCTATGAGCAATGAATAATCATAGATGCTAAGTTTGAAAGGATTTATGGTTTTTACTAAGGCAAGGAAAGAGAGCCAAGTGAAGGGCGTAATTGTTAAGATTTTCATTTTACGAATAAAAATTGTAAAGTTTTAATAAAATGGATTTTTACGAAAAGGAGACCTATGTTTTTTTAATGTTATGAGTAACAAAGAAATGTATATTTTGCTTAAAATGGGTTAAGAAAGTTTTCTAAAACTCGTCAAGGACAAAATGATGGTTTTTCATAAAACGGCCAAAACATACGCCAAAACACTTGATTTAGGAAAACGCCCCTCAACGGGAATTTTTCTACAAGTTGTAATTAATGGAATGGTAAAGGAAAAACATGAAGTTTAAAACATGAAGTTTAAGTAAAGTTATGAGACTTACAAAAAAACCCATTAAGGATAAAATCATCATTTTTAAGAAAACCACTACAATAGAACCCAAGCCCTTCGAATTAACAAAATACCCTTAGATGGAAAATGTTTCATAATATGTTAAGTAATAGAACTGTCAAGTAAGATGGGAAATTTGGCTAAGGGTTATTCAAGTTAAGTAAGGGAAAGGTAAACTGATAAGAAACAAGGTTAAGTGTAAGGAATGAACGGTTAATGTTGAAATTCTATTATTGACCGAGAAAGTCGATAATGAGAAATCTAGCTAATTATCATGTGTTTTTTGAACATGATACAAAGCTACTAATAAAAAGAAAAAGGATAAAATTGGAACGTTGGAGCAATAACTAGATAAGTCTCAAACTTCACCTATGGTTTTAAAAAAATGATTTTCAATGCTTTGAACAGGTTTAAAGTTTGTTCGTATTTATTATACATGATGATTTAAAGTTCAAATCATGATTTGCTTTGTGATTGTAATTATTATGTTTAACGATTTAGATATTAAGTTATGTCATACATAACATTTACTAAGACAACAATATTGGTAATCTAAATCTACATGTTAAAGATACATAAGTATCGTACCAGTCTCCTTGATGTAAAGTTTACAAGTTATGTTAAAGTTATTACTTCGTTGAGTCTTCCACAAGGGAAGCATTATGTTATGATCTCATAATTAATGATGTTGATACAAACACTTGTGCTCCCAAAATAATGAGAAGATAAGAACGATGATAAGAAGTTTAAGTAAGTTAAGAATGATAATAAGACATTTATAATTGAGCATAAATTGAATCATGCATTATGATATTACTTACATTTCTTTTAAGTAATGATTTTATGAGGAATGTTCGATGAAAACATTTTATGCGAAATGTTTTACAGGAAATGTTTTTAATAAACATTTTATGAAGAATGTTTACAAGAAATATTACAAATAAGATGTTTTACGAGAAAAGTTTCATGAAGAAAGTTTTATGAGAAAAGTTTAAGAACAATGTTTTTGTAACACCCAGAAATTTATTAAATGATATTAGAATGTAAAATGGTGGATTAGTGTGCTATAATAAGTGTTTTAAACTCAAATTTATCATTTTGTGAAAATTAAGAAACTTTGTGTTATTTTACTTTTTAATAATTTTAAATTATATTAAGTTGTTTTAATTGTTAATTGGAATTTTAACAAAGTAGTTTGATTTGAAAACAGTATACTGTTGCACACGGTTCTGTGCAACTAATTTTCTCTCTCCCTCTATTTAAATCACTCTCTCTCCTTCACTCTTATTTTTCTCTCTCTTCTCTTTCTTTCCCGTGCACTCTCTCTCTCTCTCTTCCTCTCTCTTGGTCTCTCACATTCTCTCTCAATCTCTCTCAAAATTTTTGAAACCAAAATTCGATTTCAAGCTTCGGGATTGTGGATTGAAGGCTCGGGAACACGATTAAGCAACCATAAACTCGATTCAAGCTTCGATTCAAGGTTAGTATCAAATTTTCTAAACTTTTTTAATTTTTTAATTTTTCTTGCATTTTGAAAACTAAGCGTTTCTAAGCTTAGAAATCTTTCAATCTAGGTTAGATGAACTTAGATTAACTTGAATAAAAACTTTGTTTCATCAAAAACGGATTTAAATCGAGATTTTTCATTTTTTTTCAAATTTTTTAAATTTTTGGATTTTTTCAAAAATTTTATTTAAAACTTGTTTTAATGCATTGAAGAGTAATCTATTATGTTTTTCTATTGTTTATAACCATTACCCATGCCTGAGAATTGAGAAAACAGGATGAAATTGAAGATTTGGGCTCGGGAGGCCGAGACCCGTGCCTAGAAAATTTTAGAATTTTTCCAGTTTGGCAGGCCGAACTTCGTGTTCGACAAGCTGAATTCATATGTTCGGCAGGCCGGATTCATCCGACCGGCAGGCCGAACCTGAAAAAATTTGACCGACCGGACTTGGACCTCTAGCAGGCCGAACTACATAGTTCGGTCGGCCGAACCAGGGCGACCGACAGGTTGACTAGGCATGGTGTAATTTTGTGATTTTTCACCCGTTTTCACTGTTTTGAACCCCGATTGAATTTCTAACTTTATAAAATGATTTTATAAACCTAAGTGGCACACTAGGATGCCATGAGATGATTTAATAACCTAAGATATCTTGGATTAGATACTAATAGAACTAGTTTTCATTTAAGGTTGTGCGTGGATCCGCGGAGCTAATGTATAGTGGACTGGCATTACGGTGTAGGACACTAGTACGAGTAATGAGGTAAGACTTCTACCCCTTCTTTGGTAGCCAATTTTAAATGTTTTGGCCTCGAAGTGATTTCTAATAAAATGTTTTTCAATGATTGGTTGAAAAAGGATTTCTTGTTAACTACTTTCTTAAACTGTAGATTGAGGTGTTTTCATAATAAACCTCATAATAAATGTTAATGATTATATTTGGTAAATAGAGATTTTAATTATAAAAAGATATATAGGCATGATGCCATATCAGAGATCGGATCGTGTAGTGAACGACCTTGGTGGCAGGTGCCGAAACCCAGCTGGGCCACTTTTGTGGTGAATATCATGGTTTGCCTGAAATAATAAAAAGGTACACTTGATGAATTGTTTCGAATATACTTTTGATAAACGAAAGTACTTATTTAATTTATTTTTATTTATTTATTAAGAAACGTTCTATGAAACTATTTATCTGATTATTTTAAAAAATATATATAGTCCTACTGAGCCTTTCGCTCACATTTTACTTGTTTTAAAATCTTACCCCATTGGTGGATATTAGCTTAGGATCGGAGAAGAGTCCGCTGACTGGACTTACGGCCAGTAGAAGATCTTAGTAGGTCATATTATAGCAAAACAAGGCATGTAAATTCTTAACTTTCTTTTTTCTCTTGGACTGTGGTTGTATTGTAATATTGTCAGTACTGTGTATGTGCACAATATGTGGGCCAGTGGGACCCATACTCACTTCACCCCATATTAAATTGTTATTATTGTTCTCTTTATTTGTTTGAATATTATAATTGTTCATTCTAAATAAAAGATTTTAAAATTATCACATTTTTATTTATAAAACTAATTCTAAAACCCAATTTTTAACTAAATCTTTGTTTAATTAACTTAATTAATCCACCACGTCACCTACCGTACTCCGGGGCGTGACAGTTTTGTTTTTAACGTTTTGTGAGTATATTTGAACTTAATAAGAGAAAGCTCATTATAAGTTCCTTCATGCTATAGATAGACTTACAAGAGACCAGTACAATTGGTTGGTGAGCTCAATGCTAGGTGGACAAATGTTTACACATTGGGTACAGATACTACTACGACAATTTTTTTTCTACTTAAAGAAAATGTTTAACTGTTTGAAAAGTTGTTCTAAAAGTTTAAAGCAAATGTTTAAAGAAATGTCTTATAAAAACATGTTTTACAAAAAACATTATTAATATTATATGAAAAGTTTTGAGGCCGTTTCTTTCGAGAATTCTTTACACTCTTTGGACTCAAAATTAGATTCAAGTGTTAAGAATATTTTGGATACGTGTTTGTTTTCGTCAAAATCTAAATCCTTTGAATATCAAGAGTCTAAGTTTTTAAAGTTCTAACTCCCCCTAAACTTTTGATATTCAGATATCTCTACTACAATAAAAACTAGAATTCTCTTTCCTTTATTTGAGAAAAAAAATCACAACTTCTTCATTTGTTATCCAATTGAGATGATTCTTTTTTCATTGTGTTCCTAGTAAAGAGAGGAAAAAATCAAGATATATTGCGTATTTTTTAGAATTATTAACATTAATATTTTATTAGATTTGTTGATAAATCAAAAATATTTTCACTACCTCTCTAAACACAAATTTCAATTTTATTCCATGCTCAGATTAAAACTTAAATGCACATCCAAGCGTCAATTTAGATAACAATTCAAATCACTAACTCAAATCTTAATTCAAATCACACTAACTTAAATCAAATTACTAATTTAAATCTATTTACCAAACGGCCCTTTATTAACTAAAGTTTTTAAGTTAAATTTTAGTATATGTTGCAACAAAAGGCATCATAGTTTTTAAGTATGTTTTAAAGAAAAGAAAAAAAAATTACCCAGCATTTTCTTACTAGTAGGTAAAAATAAAGTTAAGAAATCAATGTTAAAGCAAGTTAGGTAATGACCCGAAAAGATGTGTCATTACATCACGTGACTTTCATTAAGACTGAAATTAAATTAAATTGTTGACCCGAGATAAAAGGAAAAGAGAGAGGGACAGAAAATGAAACTACGTATTATACGATACAAAATAAAAAAAAATAGGAATTTTGATAAATCAATAAAAAAAGCTAAAAATTTTATCTCACGCTATGTTCTTATATTTAGGTCGAAAGTCTCATGCCATGTTTATATACATATTGTTGTTGGCCCACCAAGAAGGCGTAAGTCACTTAATGGGTTCAAGAAGGCCCGAGATTGATCTTGACCTATTCCTCATTGATGGTTTTCCAAAAGTACATTTATTGGATACTACCCGAGAAGGGCAAATCAGGAAATTGCGTTTATCGTTTGAATTGAAGATCTTTAAGATGACAGTAAGCACTCAATCTTTTTAGAATCTAAAAGGTTCCAAAGACGCAAAAGAGATAAACTTAATAGAGGATCTTGTTAGAGTCACTAAGGCAATTAGATAGGAGATTCTCTAGAATTTAAATTTGAATTGTAATAAAAAGATCAGAATATGACCGACCTAGCAAACCAAAATAGAGGCCAACTCTAGAAGGCAAGCTTATGTCCAATTCTTAGCACAAACCTTAGCTTTAGCTTTGTATTCGGTTTTCTTATAGTGAAACACCTATTTCCTCGAGAAAACCTCAGTGGATGTAGCCTTCAATTGAGTTGACCAACTAAAAATCTTTGTGTATGCTTTACATTTTCCTTGCTTTTTACTTATTTTGCTCGTGAAAGATCAATTTAGCAAGGAATTCCAAAAGAAACTTGTTGAACAAGTTTTGTCTATCAATAATTGGGACTGGGCAAGGTAATCCTCCAATTTATTCATGAAGAAGTCTCCCTATGTCATAATGATGAGAACCCGCAATGGGTCGTTAAATTAGAATCAAAATAATAACAGTGCTCCACCTCTGCTGCCCTTGGCTCTACTTGGCCCACCAACTCCATAGCCTGACCAATTGTAGGATGGTGCTGCATAAGCACCAAATGCAGCCATATCGGCACAGATCGGTATTTTGGCTATAAACTATAATAACATGATGCAAGCCTTCGCTCACATTGAAGATTCCTTGAACAACCTTCCCCAACTAGTGAACAACAACACTGCCGCTAGGGATAATGCTGAGCACTGAGAAAAAGGAATTGATGACTCCGGAGATGTATAATCTCAAAGGGCTCGCACGTCAGGCACTTAGGGAAGCAGACATAGGAGAGCACAAAGGAGGTGTGTTGCTATACGAGGAGAAGACCATAATAATCAAGCCTGAGACGTCCTTCCACCTCTACCACCGAGGCAGAACGCTCCATCCAGCTCGGTTAACAACAGGCTAGCCAAAGCACCAATGTCAAAGCAGCACGCCTATATATATTGCTATTTAAATGTTAGATGTGGCACAAGTCAAAAAGGACGGAGATTTGGATAAATGGTCCGGGCAAAATTTTTTTTGAGAAAATGATTTTTTTTTTTGCACCAAAAATCAAGCCTTTTGGACAGAAAAATTACTCCAGTTTTTTTTTTCATCCTGTTGAGGTTTCTTTTCTTGCTTCAGTTTTTTTCTTCATCTTGCTGAGGTTTTTGGAGCAATTTTTCTACCCAAGAGGGCTTGATTTTTGGTGAAAAGAAAAGAAGTCATTTCCTCAAAAAAAATTTTTGGGTGGCCTGTTCATCAAATTTCCCGCAAAAAGGAAGATGACTCTGCCAAATAAGGGGGATCCATCCTAGATTAATACAGGAAGACGATGTTCTCATTATATGGGGAACAAATTCATTTATTTATTTCTTTTATTGGAAAAAAAAAGGCTACAAATGGGGCTAAGACCCATGAGAAAGCATAGGTAACTTATACTAGCATTTTTCTATGTATTTTCTCTTTCTCAAAAACTAGTAAAATCTTTTTTAAAATGGACGTAACTTGCAACTTATACCAAGTGAATCACTTTATTTATGTGTTTGTTATCTTTTTTGCCATTTTTTAACCGTAAATTAAAGTAAACAAACATCGTGGCGAGGATTTTCTCTTGTTGACGAATTTTCACCCTATTTATCTTGATGGCTCAAAAGCAGGCACTATCAACGGTGCACCTTCACTAGACACTACCACGGCTTCCCCCTTTATCTTTATTGCCAAATATCAGGAGACAAAAACATAAATAAAATTCTCTTTCAATATGCGAAAATAGCTACAAGGTCAGTGGAATAAAAATGGGAAGAAAACAACCCAAATAGTCAAGTATAAGTGTGAAAGGGGGCCTTAAAAAAACAATGCAAGTGTGAAACTATAAAATTGACGAATTCCTATCCACCTTCTCTCTTTTCTCCTTGATGATGATAATGCCATGTCATACAAAACATATACAACTATCCTGTAAAGTATATTTAGTAAAAAAAAAAAAAAAAAAAAAACCAAAACAAAACAAAACTACCCTACATGCTTCTGTGAGGTTTTCCTAAATGAATCAAATGTACAAAACATATGGGTCAAGCTTATGAAAAGAATTAAAAAAAATTTTATTTAACGAGGAGCCAATGAAACCGAGATACCCGTGGGCAAACCAATACTCTCCGACCAATTCTTGGACTCCAAATACAACTTCGAAACCAGAACCGCCACCCGACCCATATCCGGACGCTTATTCGGATCCTCTTCCGTGCATTCTAACCCGATCCGAACCATATTCTCCGCCGCATCCAGAGGAAACGAATCTTTCAGCCGCCGATCGATCCACATCCTCAAATCCCCTCCCTCGATCGCCGCACGAGCCGTCTCTATCACGCTTACCCGCAGATATCCTCCTTCAGTTCCCTCCTCCAACCGGTACTTCAGTGGCTCCTCGCCGGAGAGAAGCTCCAGAATCACCACGCCGAACGCGTAAATGTCGCACTTCTGCGTCGGAATCCCTGTGAATTGAAACTCCGGCGACATGTAACCTCTCGTCCCTTCCACCTTCAACGCGCGGCTCTTCGATCTCTTCAGAGCCTTCTTGCTTCCGGCGTCGGAATTGTCTCTGGTGATTTCGCCGGAGGACTCCGGATCGGGGACATCGCTTGCGGTCTCGCCGCAGAGCTCCGACGTCCCGAAGTGGCAGATCTTCGCGTTCATTGACTCCTCAGCGACGACGATCCCGGAGCTCGTGATGTGGTTGTGGATGAAATTCGACTTCAATCCAGAGCAATGGTGGATGTAATCGAGGCCGTGAGCGAGGTCCGTCGCGATCTGCATTCGCGAGAGCCAGGTCGAGAGGATCGTGTAGCTAGGGTTTCTAGGGTTTCGGAGACAATCAGCAAGGTTCGCCCCGGGGACGAAGTCGTAGACGAGGTAGATGTAATTTCCGTGGACCGACGCGCCGAGGAGCTTGATTAGGCTGCTGTGGTGGCTCCAGCAGATCCTGGAGAGCCGTTGGCGGAGCTCCGGCAACTCCATCGGGCGGCGAAACTTTCTCTGGAAAACGACCGCATCTTTTCCGCGCAAGGAGCAACGCCAGGAGGACGACGTAGAAGAGGAGGAGAATCGGTTCTTGAGGAAATTACCGGTGGCGGCGGAGAGCTCGGAGAACTCGTAGATGTGAGGATTCTCCGGCAAGGAGGCCTTGATTCCGGAAAGAGATGTGGAGCTGGAGAGAGAGGAATAGGAGGAGCCTCTGACGCTGGAACCGGTGGTGGTGAGGTTGTGGCTGGTGAGATTGTACGACGACGACGACGGGTCCCCGGCCGACGAAGGACGCGGAGATCGGGAGGGTCGAGGTGTGAGGCTGCTCGGTTCGATCGCATCGGTGCTCTTCTTGTTGCCGCACATGAGGACACGACGAGATCGGCGACCCAAGCTCCGGGTTTTCGCGGCGGTGCTGCTAACGGGCGCCGGCGAAGGTGGCGTACCATAGCAAAATTGAATTTATCAGAGGCGTCAAGACCGAATATATTCGAGCTGTCGTTTGGAAGAGTTTTTTTTTTTAAATAATAATTTCAAGTTATTTGGTGCTGCTATTTGTGGAGTTTGATTTTGATTCCTCCTTCTGTCGAGGATTAGCGTAGACTAGTGAAATAAGAAAGGGAAATGAGGAATTCTAAATTTTGATTTTCTTTTTCCATTTTTTTTAAGGAATGAATTTCGATTTTCCACTCACTTATAATGCCTAAATCCCAGATAACGAATGGGAATATTTGACCCTTAATTTCTTCAAAAATATCTCAGGTTCAAGCACAAGGTTTTGTAATCATTGATTACAAGTTTTTTTTTTTTAAAACAATATTGATACAAACACTTTCATCAAAATACACGTGGCTTTCACAACTTTATTTCAACTATGTATTATTAAAACTACTATGCTATAAAACTTTTATAAGATATAGTATAAAAGTAACATTAGACTATAGTATGAAATTCTTATATAGTACAATAAATTAGTTTCAACTTTTTGCTTCAACTGCATTGCTAAACGTGTACTTTTTTGTTTGTCTTTTGAATGTCATTCGTGTTATTGTATATAATCCTTATAAGGTATTTAAAAATATTGGTTTAAAATGTTGTAGCAATAAAGAGCTTATGTTGTCTTATTTTTACTTTATATTGTAGTAATAGAAAGTCTTACTATGTTTGAGTTTAAACTGGTGTTTTTGGCAATCTTAGTTTCAACAAAAAAATTTTAATTGCTACAGTATAAAGCTTTTATATATTATAATATAAAAAAATTACATTGTAAAGCTTTTATAGGCTATAATTGTTTTAACCCAAATAAATTCAAACCATAAATTTGATTCAATACTTTTAACACCTAAAAGTACTTGATTGGTCTGATCACTGGTGATGATTCTTATTTTATATAGCCAGCCAATAATATTATGGGAAGAAATTGAAATTAGGTTTATTGCTTGTGATTACCACTCTTCAGAATTAGAATCAAATGAAGATTAATGAATGATGATTTTGTATTTAAAAAAGTTGACGAGCAATTAACAGAATGTTCCACTAAGCCGCCAACAA
>CAMOHE010045636.1:4554-45235 GCA_946598075.1 Artocarpus hirsutus | reverse complement strand
GGGTGTACGTGGCAAAACTAAGCATCACACTTGTCTATCAACTTTGACATTTGAGGATATGCATGAAAGTAAGTTAGCATTTGAGAAAAATGTCTTCATGATGATTAAAAGCGTGAGAGCCTACTTATATGCTTTGAGGGAGAAAAAAAATAGGGTGAACTCTTATGGTAGGTTCACAGGGAGGTACCAACCAGTGAGGGCGCGATTCAGTCTTAGAAGTGATTATATTTGAACTCAAGACCGTCGCTAAAAGTGTGACGCCAGTCAACTTGGAGGGCTTCCCGCCAATAGCAAAACCGACGAGAAGAGTCTCTTTAGCATTAATGAATGACTCGGAGAAATATCACTTTGAGAGAGTTTGTACTCAAATAAACCGCTATTATAGAAACATCTTGAGTCTAATTTAAATGTAAAAAGAACTCAAAGTACTATATAATATATGAGAACTTTATACTATAGCTTACTTTTACTTTACATTATAATATGTAAAAGTTTTACACTGTTTGAGTTAAAACTGATAAGTTAAAACTAAATTTACCAAACACTTGTACAAGGATAATAACCTTTTCATGACACAAGCAATGCTGGAGACAATTGTAGGGCTATTCAGCAAGTGCTTATACATTTGCGTTTTATAATATGTGAAACTCACGGAAGCGGTTAAGTCCTAAAAACACGTCAGTTTGTAATCCATAACATCTCAACATTTTAGTCACAAGAGAACGTACAGATTACTTGATCATATGTGGATGGGGGACAAATTCGTATGGATCTTAGTTGCTGAGTTTTTTGACGTATCCTTAAAACAGATTTTCATCAAATTCCGTCCAATTTATGTATTATTGATTCTTGTAGACATCCATTCCCCCCTAATTTGATGTTTAGAAATGCGAAACCTAAGAAGTAGATGCCCTATCACGTAAGTCCCAAAGATAAAGCAACGAAGCAACAAAAAAGTTCCCAAAACCAGAAAAATCGCAAATAATTTAGAGAATGACTCCAAACTAAAGTAAATATTCTCGATCAAAGTCAACCCTTTCCACACCATCCATAACTTCTAGTGGGGCGTGGCACACAGACGATGCCCTCGAGAGCGCCCACGCACACCTTGCGCTGCCATGTTGCAGACATTGGAATCTTGAGCAGCCTTACGTGGCAGCCAAGTGTAGCAATCAGAATCGCAAATAAGTTCAATATACTGATTCCTGCTCCCTTTCCTTTACCCCCATCAAGTGAGACAGCTGAGTTTCCTATATCATTTCTTCTACCCAACAAATGAAAGAATCTTACTTTAGAAAATGCTAAATATCCTCTAAAATAATGCATGGGTCTCAGAGTGCATGTGACACAATAATCGACTGAAATCAACAAAAATGAGTAACACTCCCCTTTTTTCATTTTGTTGGGGATAGTGCGCTGCAAAACATGTTTAGAGCATTCTCTAAACGAGTTATATTACATATCCTTTTATGAAGTCAATATGCAGGGTTAGAGAAGGTCGATAAAGCAGCATAATTTCGTAATAATGCAAGTTGAATCCTACGAAAGCAAATTATAAAGCAATTGTAAACGATAAACTATATTTGAGACATACACAACTCGAGCATTATGCACAAAATGATAATGGTTCTTTATGAAATTAAACCATGCTCAAGAGACACATGTAAGTCACAATTCATCTATTTTTAACAACTCGAGGCGTACTAGACTGGTGACACCATAGACAAAATCATCTATAGTATGCTTAGAGGCTAACGAAGAAATGTCCAGAACCTAATGAAAAGATTTGTTTAAGTAAAACAAGCTTACATAACTTACACGAAATTAGAGGTCCCGTAAGTAGTATCGTTATGCCAAATATAACTTTAAGTGAGGATGCAAGATGCTAAAAGGATGTTGAGGAGAAGAAACAATCTCAATGTACCAAAAAAACTGTGACTATTAGCATTTAAATAGCAGAAAGTAAATTTTCACCATGGCCTTCTCTCTCTACATTTCATTATAAAAAAGGTCAATTGGAGAAGAAGAGTAGAGAAATGCTCACTTTGTTTGCAATTTTGCATTGCACATACTTGACAGTGAGCAAGTTAGAAAACAAGACGTTTTACGAAGGCATTGATCTCTCAATCTCTGTCCATTAATTTCTTGAGATGCGTGGTCACATCTTCTCTTTTGTAAAAGGCACAAAAGCTATAGGCGGATGGATCGAGATGAGAATATGAATTCACATTTTGTTCCAATCATTAGATAGATTAATATTCTCTTGCTATCGCCTTCTCCTATGTTGATAAGAATCCCACCTCATACATGATAAACCTTACATATTATCTGAATTTTTCTCTATATCACATCTGTGTTTCCAAGACAAAAGTTAACGACAATCCAATAGCCAATAATACAGAGCAAACGAGGAAAATTTACTTTTAAGAGTATGGCTCTACAGAGTTGAAGAACCTTTTCTAGACCCTTTCTTTTTTCTCCCCTCCTCTCTTGGAGATATTGTAAAGAAGAGTGGATGAAACTTCCCATCAGTGAATGCATGCTTCTATGTGATAATCCACACTAGTGTCTTCTGTTTAAAAAGGCGCAAGGACAGATCTATTAGGAGCTGCGCTAATAACGGTTTTATATTCCAACACTACAACTCACGTGTACGCTAGATAATAAACGTGTAGGCCAGATAAGGCGCAAATGTGTGGTTGAATATTAATTAGAAAGCCCAATATGTGATATTTAGTTATAAGCCTAAAACATATTAAAGACCCAACATGTAATGACAATATTGGAGAGTGCAATTACGAACTCCGGACCACCTACTTTGATACCAAGTTAGTTTACCAATTTATCTCAAAAGCCAAGTGGTTAAGAGGTGGGCCAATAATAATTTTATTTTCTAACACAGCCAAGGAAATTTTGTGTGACAGCTTATGATATGGTGAGCAACAAAGTCAGCTTTCACTAGGTCTAGAAGAACATCAAGAATAGCTTGATTACAATTGGACCGAGAACACCTGATGTCACTAGGAGTGGCAAAAAAGATGAAGGGAAGCATACTACGTTATTATATTGTATGTGCCCAACTACAATTTATCTTACTATAAATTAAGAAATGCCAGTGCATAAATTGAAAAATGAAAGTAGATCTACAAAAATGGAAAATCCTAACAGCGTTAAAGAGGGCAACATACCATGTCCAGTAGACAACAAGATATAAAAAGTGCGCCTCTCTGGAAGGATGTAACTGCATCAATGAATTTGTGGGCCTTCCAACTATTATCTTTTCTCTCCTCCGGAATATGCTTGGTTTTTGCGCCCAAAAAATTGTGGGCTGTGATGGATCCTCCAAATGTTTTAAGGTAGTTGTCTTACTACCCCTTTCAGATGAATGTTCCTGCAGCATAGGTTCTGCTTATCTCCGCAAGAATCCCATTGCCTGGTATACATCATTAAGAGTAGAATCTGCTATATCTGATGCTTTTATTGCACCTTCGGCCAAAATTCTATCCAAATAGGCTGACTCAGAAGTGATTTCCTCGTAGCGAACCTGGAAAGTAGGAACACAAATTTGTGAAAAACTTGCCTTTTAAGGGGCTAAAAAAAGGGAAAGGAAGCACAATTGATAATGAGGAACAGAAAAATTGACAAAAACAGAACAAATGACAACACCAATATTAAAGATTCTGTAAAGAAAAAATTATCTTTCTAGACCATTTACTAGGATAGGCCAGCCAATAACATGATTGGAAAATAAATATCATAACTCTTACAGAACCATACAAGCATATATATGAAATTGAGAGGAAAAGAATCCAGGGTTTTTTTATGTGACATCTATTGGCATTTAAACGGCAAGACTTTGATGTAAAATGATAGAAACTCACACCGCGTAACACTAATTTCAATAAATTAGCTAGTCTGTTGTTTTAAATAACAGGTTTTAAGTTCAAGCGCTACTGCTCTGAAGAGTGCTCCTAAGTTCAAAACAATATTGTGTTTCTTATCTTTCTTTCAATTTATTTTGCACCTTTTAAAAGTTTGGAAAAAAAAAAAAAACACCAAGGAAAAGCTTGGCATCCGCATAAGCAACGCCTGAGATAATTTTAGGTGAGGCCTATGCCCTTTGGCTATATAATTGTGTGCTTTCAGGTAATCCAAAACCTCACCATACTATCTAACTATTGTTTCTTTTTCTCTTTGATTGATAAACGTATATATGTATGTGTGTGTGTGGTGGGGGGGGTTAGAAAATGTGTAATTTCTTTACGTAAAATTTTAAAGATGTAAAAAATCGGGGGAAAAGAGTTACAAATTCATCTCAGCTTACAGGGAAGTGCTTCCGACTGCAGAAAACAATTGATTATGAACATGGTAAAGCATATCAAAAGAAGAGGTGAGAAAAGAAAACTGATTCATGACATTAACTTTCCAAAAATTAAGATAAAAGTCCAAAATATCATCCAAAGAGGGAGTCTGTTGCTTTCCTATGGATATTATTATAATTCAGAATGTAAGAATAAGGCAGGCATGCTTTTTTTTTTTTTTTTTTAACACAATTTTGAGTTGCCAAACATAGAAACGCTAAAAGCAATGTGATATTCAAATTACAGGTAACACATATAAAACACGGATATCTCTCTCATATGCACAGTTCCAGAGAATAGAAAGAAAGAAAGCACGTAAGTTGAACCTGAATGGGATGCAGATGCTCAACCAAGACATCAGTTAGGACGGATTTAAATGTGCCCCAGTTCATACCTTGACACTCCTGTGCAACTTCCTATAATAATAACATTGTCAAGAGATGAAGATAAACGTTGAATGTAGAGTACCCCAAACATAAGAAAAGCTTGTAATGGCCATGTCATCAATCACCTTGACTTAGCAAAATGCTTAAATACCTGTAGAGACATCTATATACAACCTATTTCCAAAAAAAATAGAATACTTCAACCAACTTCAATGGTTACATTAATACTTGCTACATTAGAGCTTAAGACCATTGTGTTTGGAGCATAAATTTGAGAAAAACTAAGTTAAACAATTCAACATAGGCCTTTCTGCCATGCTTTGAGAATAACAAAAATATTTTGAATTATATAACCATGTGTGTGTGTGTGTGTGTGTTGATAGAGGATCATAATTAACAACTTAGACACAAATCCAAAAAAACTCCAACTCAACTGATTGATCAAATAAGTTTATTATCATATGCTATCTCAACAGATGAAATATGTATGCATGCATGCATTTGTATCCAAATAAAGCTAAACATCAGCGGTCAGCCTTACAGCAGAAAAGCACCAAAAAAAGACAAATCTATACATTCATTTAGATACCTCTTTTGTTCTTCCTGAAATAAGCTGATATATTGAAAGAAGATTGTTGCATTCAGGTCTTTCAGGATTGTCAAATTCTAGGCTGTAATTGTTACCAACATACATATAGCACATAAAAGACGTTATCAAACATTTATAAGTTATTGTACTATATGATTGAACAAAGAAAGAATAAATTGTAAACGGCAGAATTGCAATGTAAAGGTCACCAAAAGTTAAAAAGCTTCCAGATTATGAGTAAAATATGCGTCTTAACTGTAAAAATGAGTCGGTTTTGCAACGCTTTATCTTGTTTGCTATGACCTACAAGACAAACACGACAATCCACCGAGTGGGAGAGGAACAATTATAATCCATAAACCAGGAAAAATAGACATTTAGTGACTCTTATAGGAAACAACCTTTCATTGATGGAAATCAATTAGAAAGGTTAGCAAGGACTTCTAGTCCTCACAAAAAACAAAATGAAAACAGAAACTGACTGAAAGAAAACAAAGCTAACAACAATAAAACAAGAAGAGCACAAGAAATCATAACAATCAACTGAAAACTTCACTTCATCGAAAAATTCTGCAGTCTCCATCTTCCTCTCTTCAAAAATACTAGTATTTCTCTCCATCCAACTCATCGAAAACAAAGACTTGAAAATGCTTTTCCACAAAACCCTAGCAATCTTATTCCCTTCAAAACCCACAGGTCTCCCTAAAACAATGATACACAATGAGCAGGGACTGCCTGGAACAAAAATGCTTCAAAACACTTTATTCCACAGCACCTAGCCACGGAACAATGAAGAAACAGATGATCAATTGATTCCTCCGTACTTTTACATATGTAACACACCATGTAGGAGAAAGAAACAAGTGAGGATTCTTCCTGTGAACGCTTTCACAATTATCGAACCTCATATGACAAACCAGCCAAGGAATACTTTAACCCTATGGGGGACAGCAATCTGCAAATGAAATTGCGGGGCTCAAAATTATTACAATTCTCTGCCTAATAGAGGGAATGAAAAAAGATTTGAAAAGGATCATAATCTTTTATCTGGAATGTGAGGCCAAAAAGTCACCAAGGCCAAAATAAGAGAGTCTAGATCCTACAACTCTATCATTTAAATTACGCCTGAAACCAAAATTCCAATTACAGCCATTGCCAGTAGAAATAGAACGAATGGCTTGAGGTAGATTGGACATCTGAAAGTCTGAACAATCTAGGACATGTGGTGGCATGAGATTGCACAGCACACCAAGCGTCCGTCTGAAGAAAGATTCTATTTCCCATGCCCACAGCCCATTTCATGAAACAAAGAAAATCATTTAACCGCTAAGATCTGTATTTCCAAGCGTTCCTACACAGGCCTCTAGACACAAGGTTCAACTCCCAACCATTAGGATGTAATCCATACTTCTAACGACCCACAAAGTGTGTTGCTCCAATGGAAATCTCCACAACCATTTGCCCAAAAAATGCTATTTTTCGTTCTTATGTGTCCAATCCCAAAGCCACCCCTTTCCATGGTTTTTACCACTCTCTCCCAATCAACCAAATTATCTATTCTACCCCCTCCAAAACTAACCCACAAGAATTCCCCGTACTCCTCCATGTCTCCACCTTATTCGTTTCCTCCAATGAGTCCCAAAACCTTTATTTTCCAGGACATAATCTAGTAAACTCCACCTAACATGAATACAAGCCATATGAAAATCAATTTTATAAACCGACTCCTTATTCTTTAAACCACATCTAAAATTTGCCCATCCTTAACAAATGCACCCTATGCAAAAGAAATTGTATCACTAAGAACATCCCCTATCTGTTTTTCCAGCACTTTTGCCAAAACTTTTAAGAGACTAGTAATCAAACTTATCAGCCTAAAATGCCACTTTTCTAGACTCTGCTTTCTTTTGAATAAGACATAGGAAAATTTGATTAGTGCTATAATTGATCACACCTTTCTAATAGAGTTCCTCAAACAACATTTGAAAGATCCCCACACGCAATTTTCCAGCAATCTTGGAAGAAAGTCAAACTAAAAAAAATCCAGACCAGGATACATCTCCATCTCACAGCTAAAACTTGCTTTCTTAATTTCATCCACTTCAAAGGGCCTTAGAAATGGCACTCTGCTCACGCTCAATACCCCCAGTCGACCAAGAAAATGTGTTGTCCTCGTACAATTTTTCAAATAAAGATATAAGGAATATGATCACCCAAACCAGACCATCCCCCTCCTTCAATCTTGTAATGACACTTTTGTCCCTTTTTCTATAACTTACCAATGCATGAAAGAATAAATCCTGGAAAGTATTTTATTCTCAAAAAACAAGTTAAAACTTGAAATTATACACTATATCTTTAACAGTCAACAAGTAAAACTTCCCTGCTACAGCTTTCAAGTAAATGCTATACCTAAACACAGAAGTTGTGTCACGTGAGAGAGAGAGAGAGTATAAAAAATGATTTATTTAACCATTTGCAGAGGGGAAAAATGGTTTGTAGCCTTCAAACTCAATCTGACTTGATAGTAATACTTGAATTTCCTGCCTTAACCAATATCGTCTCTAACCCTTCCCGCCTCACAAAAAACTAACAGGTAATCTATTTGTCATCAGAAGCAGCAAAGTAAGAATGAGTAGCAAAATACAAACGTCTCAGTTGAGTTAGAATGAGCAGCAAAACACAAACGTCTCAACAACTGAATTCTTACTTCCCAGGAGTAAACAGATCATGGAGCAAGGTTGATTTTTCATCACATGCATCAATTTACACAAAACAACACCAAAAAATAAATAAAGAAAATAAAACAACAACAACAACAGAAAACCAAGAAGCCTTCAATTCAAGTACGGAGTGCAACAATATCAAAGCTTAACATTGTGAAAACTCAACGAGCATGATGATGTTTTGGTTCAACTATCCTTTATGTTAGTTGTAATTTTAAAAAACCTTTACTGATGTTAATGTAATAGCAATCTAATATAATAAAACAAATTGCATGTCCTTATTATCATAGTCACATCAAGTATAAAAGATTTGCATGGCTTCAAAAACGGAACAGCACATGTGAAAGGCCAAATAATCAAATACTCACATCTTTTGGATCCAGCAGATTAATCCGGGATTGATCAGAGGGGGCAGACTTGGACATCTATAAGATTTGACAAACAAGATTTAAGTAAGTATTACATGAAGCTATCTCTGGTATCTGTATACAGAAGTTATCATGAAGAATCTTACTGACTACTTTTATTTGCCTCTCCAGTTTCCGACTAGAACATTAGAGGTTACAAAGTTCTGACAATTCTTTTTACTAAGATTGCAGGAAATAAACACATTCGTATAGTTGCTAGGGAGGAACTTTAAAGATGAAATTATACTACATGAATGGTAAATGTTCCCAAGCACATTCAGATCTGCAAGAGAATAGTTATAGTTGACTACTTATAGTTATAGTTGACTACTTTGTTTACTTATACAAATTTGAGAATAACTAATTGAGAGATTTTTTTAGTCAGAAGATTGGAGAACTCTAAGTAAATCTTCCAGAACCAGAAGTGATACTAGGATAGTCATTTGCATGCCCCAACTATAAATACGTTATGGTCTCAATTTTTACATTTTACTGTAACTTAGAACAAGAAATCTACCATGTTTCCTGGCTATCTCAGGGGCTGAATCTCTAATTAATTTTTTTTTCCATTTTTATTTTGTCTTCTTTCATGCCACACGATATGGGATTACTTCACAAATAAAACTACAAGAAACAAAAGAATTAGAATTAAATTATTTTTCATTGCTTATAGGAAAACTTAAAATAAAGGAAACCAGTGAACCTTGGAAAGACCATCAACCAGAGACATGACTCGGGCTCCAGCTGGTGGGATAAGGGGCTCTGGGACCTACTCCAAGAAGATGTTTATATTCATTCATTATAATGTTTGCCGAATTCAACTCAAGGGCATCATCAACCAGATGAAAACAAAGAAAATACACCTTAAAAATAGCACCCCCTCGCCTGTAACCAAAAAATAATAATAATAATAATAATCAATTTTTTAATAGAGAAAGAAAATTTGGACGTAAAAATTAAATCATGACAAATAGATTGGACATTCCAAATTGAAAGTTTTATTTCTTCTCACCCTCCCAATTTCTTCCACTTCCTTCCCCCATATAAATAGTTAACACGCTCAGCCAGCTCACGTGTCAACTCTAGATGTTGCTTCTGATCCTCGCCAACTGGAACAAAGTCGGACTGCAAAGGCAAGCCGCAAATTAAGAATGATAATGGCAGAGTGATTTATCATCAATAAGTGAACTTTAGTAGGCACGCATAGAAGTTTTGAAGTTGTTATAAGCATTAGTGGCACTTCTCTTGCTTTAAATCAATAACTCATTTCTTCTAGACACGAAACATAATTTATATAGAGAAACAAAATATATAATATAATGAGCTGATACTTTAAGAATAATCAAATCTAATTACAACAAGCTTCTAGTAGTGAAGCCTACCTGGTATAAAAGAATATCAGAAGCCATCAGAACAGGATAAGTTAAAAGAGCAACCCCCACATTTTCATCTCCCTAGAAATACAAAACAAAATATCATTTTAGCGAGAGGCAACAATTTAAAGGGACTAATTGAAACCTAAAGGATCAACCTATTTGAATCAGAGATACACGATAAATATACAATTCTAATAGGAACAAATGTAGATGATGGGCCGTGGCTAAATGAAAAGTTTGGTATGAGAAAAGTGTTATTAACCAGCACAGAAGAGTTTTTTTATAAACAAACAGAAAGCACTTGTTACCACAAAGTAACACGAGCAGCCAGAAAGATAAAAATCATAATGTCTTACCACAATCTACAAAGTCGAGTGTCTACTCATTAGTCATTAGTCATAACCAAACAGTTATCACATTTCTTAAGAAAATAACTTTTTTTTTTCCAGTATCAGAAGAAAACAGCCTGTCAACGAGAAACTTATTCCACTATTTAAAAATACTGGGTGGAATTTGTCCATAGTCCTTACACAATTATCATATTAACATATGCATTAGAAATTACAATTCCTGTCAGTTTTGGACATGCAAATAAATAACAATGTGATGAAGATCATGAACAGCCAGAAACATACCGTCTTACGTGATTTCTCTTTAAACTGAATCATCTTGTTAAGCCAACCGACGGGAGTTGCAGAACTCAATAACCACATCAATTCGACATGTGCTCGAACATGAGATTGTACAAAAACAGAAGCCTGGATGCAGAAAACCAGAAAATGCAATATACAGTTTAATTACAAACTTCCAAACCACAGCATAAAGCACAATCAGATGAACCAGACCTTGGACGGGTCCACTCCACAGGCCAAATATATAGCTGCAGTATCCCTTGTTGCCTTGGATAATGTTTTTGCGTCATATGGTAGTGTAATCTGCAACGAAAAGTTTTAAAACATTTAATTGAAGTTCAACCCACTGGAGAGAGAACGAGACTTCAAATAAGGATACCCTAGTTTAGTTTTCAAATCAGAACCATATGACATCCGTTAACTTTCTAAGTCTGTCATGATCTTTATTGATTGACAACTCACTTGTTTGTCTCACTCAAAAAAGCAAATGACTTTCTAATTAAATTTTGTCAAAAGAACACTCAACTTCCCCCTTCCAAAGAATTAAAGATGGATTTTCAAGAGCATCGCTGATCTCTGCTTAATCCAACTTTATGACGCCAATAAAGAAACAATTGGGGAAAAAAGCTTAATCACATTACTAAATAAGTATTGAGTCTATTGACACAACATACCGCATGGAGATCCACAATGAAAAAGAGAGTATCGTACGTATTCTGCAAAGGCCAAACAAATCGTAAATCGATGAATAATTCACCAATATTGTTTAACATTTATTCATCTTAACCCATATTCTGATTTAATTATGAAGGTACCTGAAGTGAAATCCAATTTTTAATTGCTCCAAGATAATTTCCCAGGTGGATAGATCCCGTGGGCTGGACTCCAGATACAATCCTCTTCCTGTAAAAGCAATATTTCAATAAAACTAACCCAAACTACTCCTTCAAAATTGACCTCAACCAGGTAAACACCTTCTTAAAGTTCGAAGCAAAACAACCTCACTCTAACTTTAAACTATTACATTGTGGTTTCCATATAAACTAACTAAAGATGAAAAACGCCAAATTCACCAAATATCATCATCCTTTAATCAAAATATAAGAAGTTGTTTCTGTTTCGAGAATAATCATAAGTAGTTACTGCATAGAAAGTATTTAATATCAATTTCCAAACAAGAGATGCTTATTGAAAATATACGGGAAAAATGGAGACATTGATGAAACAGCATAAATCAACAAATTACTAGAGGAAAACACTCAGAACTTTTCAATTACCTAGCCTCCATTTATGGCCAAAAAAACCTTAAAAGACTAAGAATCTAACAATGGCGAAAGATTTACCGTACGGAGCTTGGAGGAGTCTCTACAATGGGGGGTCCGGTGACCGAAGCACTGCAAACGCATCGAAAACCGGTGAGACTGCGTCCGCCGAGAGGCTGGCGCTGAGGAATCGAAGCAGGTCCTTTGAAGTGTTTACTCCGATATCCAACAAGCGACCTAATCGAAAATCAGCACCAAAAAATGTGACATTTTTGCGTTTCTGAAATTGTCGAACGAGAAAGGAAGAAGGATATTGAGGTGATGCATTGAAGAGAGAGAAAGGGTACAGAGAGGAGACGAGGCGTGCAGAAGAGGTGGAGAGATTGAGGAAGTGAGAGAAAGCGGAGCGACCCATCTTCCTTGGGAGTCGTCTCTTTGTCGCTGAAGGCTCTTGATTGGGCTAAGCAGCAAAATAAAATAAAATAAATGTTATTCTCCAACATCAAAGATGAGGCGGGTGTGCGAGGTTTAAGATCGGTTAACTAACGCTTGCCGTATTTTACTTTTGAGAAAATCACATCCTATGCTTCAACTTTAACCATTGTGTCTACTTAAAAAAATTTATATCACATTTATTACCTATATTTTATGTTAAATTATACCATAAATTAATATTTTTATTATTTATAAAAAATAAATCTTAAAAATAATATTTATAAAATTTATTTTTTACTTTTTAACTTTTAGGTATTCATGTCCTTCCGGTTTTATATAACTTCATTTTAATCCTTTTTAACTTTTAAAATATATCGAAGTTAACCTTAATTTATCAAATTATTTTAATTTCAAAGGTTGTTTAGAAAAATGATAGGAACTAAAAATATTAATTTAAAACTATAACATTAAGAATTTTATACTCTAATAACTGTTTCATTTTTTACAAAATTTTGTATTATTTATTGGTTGGAATGATTCCAACTATGCCAAATACAGGCTTAGTAAGAAGTGATATAAAGTGAATGATATTCAATTAATTTTGAGTTTTTTCCCTTCAAAATCACTTGTATATTTGGTCTCTCTTTCCACACACAACTGATAAACAGGACCAAAAGTTGAAAAAGCTGATCAGTTGAAGTCAAATTTGAGACGCAATCAAGAACAAAAGTAAGGTTGAAAATAAAATTCCAAAATCATTTGCAAGATTAATCCTTTATTTTTAAATCCAGTTAACGTTTTTGAAACATAACCTTACGTTGTGTTAGCAAATAATATACTTTTAAGGCCAACTCTAACACGATTATAGTATATATTGAGTTTGTTTAAAGGATAAAATGGTTAAAAAATAATTCAAAAAAAAGTTGAGAAAGGGGAAAAAGATTTTTGTGTGCAATATGCTATTTATTTAAAATCTATTTTTTAAAGTTTATTTTTTCGATTTTATTTTTGCATGCTTTTTTATTTCTTAAAACCTAATATAGGTTATGATACAACGACACGACACGAACTCGACAAGTTTTTTACGAGTTAGGATCAAAAAATTGAATAACAGGACATTTTAATATCAAACCGAAACTGATATGTCTAAAAAGAATATGGTCAGGTCAGTCCATATGACATTAAAATGACTCATCTAACCTACAATTAATTATTTAAATATTTTTTAAATATTTTCTCATATTATCAAATATACCCTTAAAACAAAACCCTAGCTCACTTAATCTATAAAAAAATGATTTTAGTTTGATCATTTTAGACTTTTTTATTTTGACAGACTTGTTATTTTGTTAGATTTTTTAAAAAATGTAGAACTTAATTTTTTATTGTTGTAGTATGAAACTCAAATTGATTTTGAGGAAATTTTGTTTTATGTTTGTTTTTATATAATATTAGTATAAATTCAAAGCTAAAAAAGGCCACAGGGTAGCGCACGTTACTTTAGGTCATAGATGGGTTGCATCATTAGCGAGTTGTAGGTTATTAACATTTCATAGGTTACATCAGAAACAGGTTAGTGTTGGTCATATTCGTGTCAATCCATGTTGGAACAAGTCATGTTAGTATTAAGATTTTTTAACCCATTTGTGTCATATGTCAGGTTAATATCGAGCTAATTGATGTAAAAACTAACCCTTAAACCGACCCGCCAACATAAATTGTCACCCCTACCCTCACATGTAAATCTCATGCTAAGTTATCTCATATGAAAATAAACAATTTACTAGCAGGCAGTTAAAATTAAGGGTTTTAAAAAATGGTTAGTAAAAAATAAACTAATTTTGTGGTTTATTATTGATTAATGAAACAATCTTTTGTTGATAGATTTGGTAGTTTATCATTGATAAATTTATTAATCAGGCATGAACTAACATCAATCAATAATTGAAAATTTTACTTCAATCAATAATTGGAAAATTTCAGTAAAGGACATGTTTTGAAATTTTAACTAGTAAACATGTTTTAGAATATTTGAAGTAATTAGGTTCTTTATCACTTATGTAGTAAATGAATTATTTACTTATTAAATACGTCATTTATTTCAAACATTTTAAAGGCTGCTTATACTTAAAAAAATTAAACTTTGACAAAAGAAAATTAAAACAAAGCTATTTACGTTCTCTCCCATTAATAATTTAACATTCATAAATTATACACTATTGGTATATCACCAGGAATATCGGTGATACATTGATATGTCAGTATTCAGTTTACCGTTATAAAACCCAATAAAAAACAACTTTTAACTAAAAAATATAAGTTAAGTTATTAATCAAAGGACTGATTAAAAGAGTAACTTTTATAAACACATCTTAAATACAGAGTGTAAAAGTCTAGTCTACTTGTTTCTTAGGTTGGAGTCACCATTTTGTTATTGCATTTTTTTTATATAATTTTATAGTTTGTTTGAGAGAGTAGTTGTAACTATTGGTTATAACCAATATTAGTTTAGAACATTATAACAAATAAGAGCTTTACACTGTAATTTTATTTTCTTTTACAAAATAGATAAATTATTCAACTAGTCCCTGAACTATTTGAAAAAATACTCGTTGGTCCATGTTTTTTTTTAGTTCAATTGTCCCTAAACTCACAAAAGAAGTGCAAAAGGACTTATTTAATGGATAAACATTAATTTTCTCTTTTTCTTGGTCACTTGCAAAGCACATGACTCAACATCAGGGATATTTTAATAAAATAATAACATTTTTATTATGTTTTAAAAAAAATTAAACTAAATTAAATTATAAAACGTAAACAAGATTAATTTTTAAAATAAAATAACTTATGAGCTCTCTTGCATGCTCAATAAACCAGACCCTCACCCTTTCTACAAGCCGACCATCCAACGTCCTACACCATCGTACCCTGCCCACTACCGTTGCCCAGATCCCACGGGTCGATCGTCGTCCCCAGAGCTCTCTTCTTCCTCTTCTTGTCCTCCTTCTTCTTCTTCTTCCATCGACACCTTCCGCCTCAGATCTCCTTGCTCCGGTGCGAGTTGAGTGTCCAAATCCTGTCCTAAGCTCCCACCTCGCGAGCCTCAATCGCGCTAACCCTCGCATGCCCAGCCTCGTCACCATGCCGGCTACCTCCTCACACCACCCCCACCTCACGAGCCCAGTCACACCGACCCTCACACCACCCCTACCTCGCGAGCCTAGCCTCGTCTATGCGCCGACCACCTCAAACCACCCACCCCACCCCTCACCCATCGCAGATCCATCCTCGTCATTTGGTTTTTCTCTATTAGAGTTGGTGTCACTGGTAAACCCATTTGTAATAAGTTAGAAATTAGTTCAAACTTTTGAAATTAACTTGTGTTAAAGTTCAGGTGTTCTTTACATGTTTCGTTCATAAATTCTGTAGAAATTCTTTGAATTTTGGAGGGGTATTTCAAAACTCTTGGGATGTTTAATGGAATTTCTTTCTTTTCTTTTCTTTTCTTTTTTTGCTGGATTTAGTGGCTAAACTTACAAAGTTCTTCGGCAAAATTTCTTGATTCATATATCTATGAAGTTTTGGATTGGCTTCAGGTTTGGTGGGATAGTGGCTGCGATATGTTGGTACTTCACCGACTCTTGGGAGCAATTCTGGATTAATGGAACAATTGATGTTGAAGGGGACGGTCGAGATGGAGGGGTTGGCGAGCTCTGTTTGTTTGGGTTCGGTGAGGGGGAAGGAGTGGGATTTTGGAGTTGGCTAACCAGCGTCGGGGGAGATGAACAGATTTGTTTTTTTAATTTTGTTAAATGGTAGATGATTTAGTTAAAGGTGTTTCTGATTTATAGATTTGAATAAAAAAAATTGAATGAATGTATAAATTTTTATGAGAAAAAATATTATAGTAAAATGATTTAAACCGTAATTTAAACTACGAACTAAACACACTTTTAGTCTTGTTGAAGTGAGTGATACTCACCTGACCAAAAGAGAAAAAATTAACGTCCATTAACTAACCAGGTGTTTAGAAGAGTGATAGGAATAATATAGTTAGAAATGGTATAAAAAGATGTTTGGTTAAGGTGGTGTGAATCATAAACTCAGTTATAAACATTATAAAACTCTCATATATTACAATAAAAGAAAAATATATTGCTACAGTGTAAAACTCTCACAAATTACAGTAAAAACAGTATCCATCAATGGTTCTCACCACGAACTAAACATCTATAAATCTCTCACATGCTACAATAACAATAAATAAATCATTACAATATAAATAATTTTAAGCAACAGATTTTAACGCCTTTCAAACACCTTATAAATAAGTCATTTTGCATTTTTTTCGTACTCGAACTAAAAAAAGATACCAATAAATAACTTTTTAAATAGTTCCAGAATTGAACAAACAATTTACACCTGGTACTACAGTGACACCTCAAGGCTCAACGTGTCAAACAATGGCTGGATCTTTGTTCATGTGTGCAATCGTGTGTAACACCTCAAGGTTAATTACGACATCGATTTTAAGGCGGGGCCATAAGTGCGAGACACATACGTATTTGCGGACAATACAGCGAAATCCGTACTTTTCCCCCTTCACTTGGAAGCACTTTAGGCCTCATTGCGCCTGAGATGAAGAGAGATATGTTCCCCGTGGCTATGGCGGGCAAGCCTTAGCATTCGCAATACCAGATTTCACTGCAAACCCCTAACGAAGCCAAAAATCGCGAGGAACAGAGACACAGATACAGAGACCAGAGAAATGGACGACGAAAGAATAAGCGAGAGAGAGAGGCTCCAGATCGAGCAGATTATGGAGCTCGATCTCGAGGAGTTGTTAGTCGAAGAGGTCGACGACCTTCACGACTCGTCCGACGACGATCGGCACGCCAAGTAATTATCGTCTTCCTCTTTGATTTCTTGTTTTTAATTCAAAAAATTCACCACTACTACTCGCCGAGTAATCATCGTCTTCCCGTGATGTGATTGGATGCAATTTCCGATCCTTGATTCACTAGCTAGGGTTTCGTAAATTTTTCTAGAACGCAGAGAATTTCGCTGTTTTTCAACTGAAACATGCTTGGTGTTTTTGAAATTCTCTTCGGTCCTGTGTATAAGGTTTCAATGAACTTGTTTGTTCTCTACATTTGGAAGATTCTCGGTGAAAGGAATAAAAGAACTGTCATTGGACTTCGACAATATCTGCGTTATGATTCTTCTGTTGTTGTCTGATAAGTCTAATAACATCCTCGTTTTTTTTGTTAATGTGAAACTTTTTTTTTTTTTTTTTTTTTTTTTGTCATTGCTCGTTTTGTGCACTCTGTTAATAAATGGAAGTGGGCATGGCTATGATGGTGCTGGAACATCTAACGGATTTAACTTCAACACCTGTTTGGCCTCGTTACATACTTATCTTGGTGGTAAGAATTTCGTGTTTGGTGGAGTTTTCTTGAATATTTCTGCCCATTTAGACAGTTGAGTTTAGGGAGATTTTACAGTTTTGCTTGCCTACGAACAGATGTTGAAGACACCCATCATAGGGTTTCCTTTTTGGAAGGCGGTGCTATCTTGAACCTCCCGATTTTCTATCTGGAAGGTGCTAATTCCTATCTTTATAGACTTCATTTCTGTATTTGGCTTCTACTTTTTTTGTTCCTGGATAGTGATCAAGCGTGCCAACTGTTCTTTAGATGGTTTGGAATGATTGAAATGATGGATGTATATTTATCACTAGCTTTTGGTGAGCTCTGAGCAAGCGCGTTTTTAGGTCTACACACTGCATCTAAGGAGATAAAGCTTGGCTTCAATTTACAACTATTGGTAGTTGGCACTTAAGTACCCTCAAATAGTTTGAGTTCTAATTTTTCTGTGTTATATTCAGGCGTTGTTCTATTCCCAGAGGCGACTCTTCCTCTCAGAGTTATGGAGCCCAATTTTATAGCTGCTGTTGAGAGAGCGTTGACCCAAGTTGATGCACCATGTACAGTTGGCGTGGTAGGTAAACTTTGCATAGACGTGGTCCATTGGCTCTTCTGTTGATGAAAATTTCACAAGCTACTTTCACCATGCTCTGGTTTTCTCCGAAAATTTAATTTGGATACTTGGCCAGGTTCGAGCTCACAGGAATCCTGATAATGGAAGAATGAAGTTTGCAACCGTTGGAACTACTGCAGAGGTCTGTCACCGCATCTTGTTGCTCATTTTTGCTCTATATTTGTGATTTATGAGGAACGCCACATCCAGTTGCTCTTTTTCTGCTCTAGACTTTGGGATTTATGGGGAATTCTCCGACTTATTGAGATGAGGTTCTTTTGCATTGAGATGAAGTTCTTTTGCATTATTGAGACGTGTAGGTCAATGAGCAGACAGCCAAACAAACCCTTTATTCATCAAGATATTGACCGGTTAGAAGTCATGAAAACACAATTTATAGAGAAATTTTGTGTTAGTGGATGAATAGTTTTAAAAATAATATGACCATATGCGGGCTATCCCAATGTCAAATATGTTTCTGAGTCAAATCTAAAAGTAGGCTTGTTAGGCACTAAATGCTAAGGGAGAACTGTCTACTGTCCAGGCCAAACTTTTAAAGTTTTGGGTAAGTAAATGCATGATTGTGATTTGATGTGCATCTTGAGTAATTCTTACCGACAGAAACATGGATCATTTATGTTTGATTTTAGAGTTGTCAGTGACTGAGGTAGCAGATTACAGTAATCCATGCATCTCCATGCTTCTTATGCCTCACAACTGTTAGAGTGGAAGTGAAATTGTAAATATTGGACATGTTACCGCTCTGTTTTGCTATTATTTGGGTTTTCTAATTTCTCGTTAGTCCTTTGTCAACTTTCTATATGCACGATTGCACTCTTTCAGATTCGACAATACGGGAGATTAGAGGATGGTTCATTGAATGTTGTCACTCGTGGCCAACAAAGATTTCGTTTCATGCGCCATTGGATCGATGTGGAAGGAGTGGTAAGTAGTATTTGTATTGGAGTTACTCTATTTATTCTTTTTCGAGAGGCTGATATGGTGTTTAAAATACCCTTCTTTGTAGCCATTTGGTGAAATCCAAATTATCCAGGAAGATTTACCATTAAGGACTCCACGGGATGCATGTGGGAATCTAGCACCATATGGTAGTCTTCATGACCGCAGTCTTCCATATATGTTGCTACCTTCAACTGAGTATTGTGCTAAGTCAGGTGGATCTAAGGATGCGGACAATGATTCAGAGGCAAATTCAAATGAAAGCTTTGAAGGTTCCCTTTCATTAACAGAAAGGAGAGCTCACCAGTCTGCAATCGGTTCTTGTCCACGATATGATACAAGAGATGAATCATCTAGTAGTGAGGATGAGAAGTCAGAGCACCAATCACAAAGATCTCAGCAAAACTCTGATTCTACAGGGTCATTACATTCAGAACCTGAGAATGAATATTCCGGCTTGGGAAACAGTTCCATGTCAAGAATGCATTCATCCGAAGGGAAACAGCGGATTAATTCTTGGGGAAATAGCAATGTTAACCACTTGCGGAGAGTTCCAAAAGCATTCTGGCCCTTTTGGGTGTATCGCATGTATGATTCTTATTGTCTTGCTCAAAGGGCTGCAGGTACTTTGGCTTCTCTTTTCACCATGCATTGCAGTTGCAAGTTCTTAAGTTTAAATTCAAGATCTTCGTGCTCCTTTTTATAGCCTTTTTCCATTTTTATTTGCTGAGGAAATCTCTTCCTCTCATCACGTATTCACTGATTTTTGACCTCGAATACAATTAAAAGAAAGTTATGTCATACATTGAACTGTTTTAGGAATTACTATGTATAATCTTTCTTCATAACATCTTCCTGTACGTTTCTTCTAATTACACTTTTATCCCTACTCAAATTTAAATCTCATTTTATTTGATGGTAATAATATGCATATTCTGAATGGATTTATAATAAGAATTTGACGAGGATGTTATCATGTTGGATAGATTGATCAGATTTAAAAACGATTGATTTGAAAAATTTTTAATAATTGACTATTGTTGAGATTACAGATTTTTTAAAGTTGAAGTTCTTGACCATAATGTATATGGCATGCTCAAATCATTGTGTTTTTTCCCCAGGCTAACGAGCATGTAATGTGTTGGAGCTTTTTGCATTTTCATTTTCATCCCTTGATGATATTAAAATGGTTTACTCTGCAGATTTGTGGAAACAGATAATTGGAGCACCAAGTATGGAAGCTCTAGTGAAGAAGCCTGATCTTTTGTCATTTTACATAGCCAGTAAAATTCCCGTCTCCGAATCTACAAGGCAGGAGCTTTTGGAGATTGATGGCATTTCATATAGGTTGCGCCGGGAAATTGAGCTGCTTGAGAGTGTTGATCGAATCCGATGTAGAAACTGTCAGGTAATATATGGTCTCAACTCAACATTCCCGTTGTTTGCATGTGAAATGCAGTACTCATGAATGCTGCTTTGTGCGACGTATGGCTATGAGTAAATCTTTTATCTACAATGCAGACTGTAATAGCAAGACGAAGCGACACGCTGGTGATGTCTAGTGATGGTCCACTTGGTGCTTACGTTAACTCGCATGGTTTTGTCCATGAGATCATGACTCTCTACAGAGCAACCGGCTTAGCACTTGTAGGACCTGCAGAGAGAGAGTACAGTTGGTTTCCTGGGTATGGGCTTTTTTCTTCTTTTGGAAACTCGGATGAATTTCAACTAGTTAAATCGAGCGGATCATGTGAACAATTTCATGAACTTTAAAATTGCCTGCTGCTAATTTCTGTCAATATGGTTAACAAGTAATGACGCGACTTCGGAGTTTGAATATCTCGAGTTGCTGAAGTCATTTCTTTTCTTTTTCCCTCTTTTTTTTTTTTTTTTTGGTTTTTTTCAGGTATGCATGGACAGTAACCAACTGTGCTATTTGTGAAACTCATATGGGGTGGCTCTTTACGGCCACAAACAAGAAGCTGAAGCCTAGATTGTTTTGGGGGGTTCGGTGTTCTCAAGTATCTGATAATACACAATGACACCTGCAATCTTAATCCTCGGTTGCTTCCTAGTGTTTTCCAACCTTTTATATCGAGTTTCTGTATATAACTGCTTTAGCATTATACATTTGACGAATGCATAGCACTGCCAGCAGTTTTGAACAATCATTAGAAATAACAATTGCTATGTTACTTGCAATTGGATCACTTCCTACGTAACTACAAAGAGGACTCATCTGTGTGCATAGATGCAAGAAAAAAAAAAAAAAAAAGGAGAAGAAAGAGAGAACTTCCAATTATTTTCTTAACGGATCACTTCCTTCATGACCAGAAACAAAACTCATCTGTGTGCATGGAAGGAAAAAAAAAAAATTTTGAGAACTTCCAATTATTTTCTTAATTTTCATCCTACGATAAAAAAAATCCGAAGAAACTGCAAGAGATAATGAGAAAGATAGATAGACTACATGAAGCTGCTCTACGTTTTGGAAATGCAACCAACCAATGTATAATTATCTTTTCACGTTCCAATGGACTTCACGGTGAAGCACTCATTGGGATTTTTTGCAGGGCATGCGGTGGGAAAAATCAACACTAGAAAATGAAGAAAATAATAATAATAAAAATAATAATATGAGGATATTCAGGTATATTTTTTACAGCTAAAATCAAGTTTTGATCAAAAAGAGGTAAGTATATAACATCAATTTGACACCTAAAAGTATAAATATGATTCAATTCTAATTATAAAGTATATGTCTCAAAATGCAGGGTATGAAGATGATAAAAAAAAAAAAACATAAAAATCTCCGATGTATATAGATATCATAAAACATATTATAATAGCTCGTGATTAAAAGGATTAAACTTGTTTTTAGAAAAATATAGAAAATAAATTAACAAAAGAAATAAAATTCAATATGGCCATATTAAATCTTAACGAGTCAGAAGTGAAAATCATATTTTAGTTTTGGAAATTTCAAAGAGGGTGGCTGGCCCCCACTCGGCCATGCAAAATTCCGCTAGTGTGCTCTCTTCTTTTTTTTTTTTTAATTTTTTTGGGCAACAGGGACTAATTTACGTAATGAACTTGCTTTTTGTTTTCCATTGAGTAAGATTTAGCAGGCATTTAGACAAGAGGATATATTGATTTGACTTGTGCAAGTTAAAAAAGAATGTTGAGCTATTACATAAGAGTTCTTTTCTTCTTCTTCTTTTTTTTTATTTTATTTTATTATTTTTTTAGTAGTGCTTGAATTAGAGGCATTAAACATGTTTGCAAAACTTCTATATAGTTTCACGCAAAAAAGAAAAAAGAAAAAAGAAAAAAGAAAAAGGAAAAAAAAAAGCATTTGGAGAATGGTTGAATGGTAATCTTCTACATTTTGATCCAAATGGTTAAGAGTTTGGTTTTATAGTTACGTGATCAACATGATTTAACAATTGCTAATGGCAATCGGCAAGGATCTTGAAATTTGTGCATAAATTAAGGAAGACAAAGCATTACTTGATGGTTTATCAGAATCCACCTCATGCTATGTTCCATAACCAGCATGTTAATATAAGAAGGAAACTCGTCATTGACATGCCAACACACACACAAAAATTAAAAAATAATAATAATAATAATTTGAAGGCTCACATTTAACTCCTTTTCTTCAGGTAAAAAAGGGCCAATTGCTAAAGCTTCCTGGTCATGTTCAAATCAACACCATTTTGCCCAATTATTATCATAGTCGCTACTATTATATGCTAATTTGATTACTAAAACCCCTTTGCTCTAGCTGCTTCTTCTTCTTCTTGTTGCAGTTGTTTTTGGCGCTCCAGTTAGCTCTTAAGTGGCATCTGTTTGCTCTTGGTAAGATGGCAGAAGACTTGTAAAAGCTATTTGGTGATTCTTCCAGCCAATTAATGAAAGTATTAAGTAGCATTTTGGAAAATCACTTAGATTAGATTTTGAATGAGCCTTGTTTTGTTTCATCTGAAAATTTCCAGTGAACTAATTCGATAGTCTAAAAATTAGTGGAGGCTCACACAACCCTTAGCCCATGCATGGACAGGGCCAATATTTTAGACATCTAACTATTTCCTGAAAGAGCTTCATATAAGCGGCTCTTTTAGACACATCCTTCACACAATCTAATTAGAGCAATCTCCCAATACATTGACACCGGATCTACAGTCATCAGCAAGGGGCAAACTTGCAAGTTGTTGCAAACCTATGTTCCTTGAGCGGTTTAAGTGCGCTTCGAGGATTCCAATTTCCTCAGCCAGCTCAATCTTGAAAAAGCAAAAGTGCGGACTGAGTACTTGCGAAATATTACTTGGAGGCAGTTGATGAAAAGAATCTAATAAGTCGGCCTACGACATAATCTCCTCAGAAGAACTCTTTCCTGTGAAAAGCAGAGTGTTGCCACGTCGAAGTGGTAAGGTCTTGCACTTTTTATAGATTTTGGTGATTAAGAGGTCATCAAGGAATATTGGACAAAGGAATAGGAAATAGTTAAAAAAATAATAAATAAAAAAAAAACTTGCCTCAGTATCATCATGATCATAGCGAACTAAGAAGACACATCTACAGCCTCTTATATCGTGCATTCTCCTGTGGATATCTAATACATGAGCGTCGTAATAGCTCGCTCGGTCTCTCCTCTCCTAAAATGTCCAAACATCTGCATTTGTAAGGTGCTACTTCCAATTGCCAAATTGGAGAATAAATCATCTAAGAGAGACAATGAAACTCACCTGGAAGCAGAGGACAAGATCTCCAACCTTAACCTTGTGACATTCTGAATGCTCAATAGGGACAGAGCGTTTTCGTATTGCCTTTTTTATGTTGATCCACTCATCCTCTTCAGATCCAAATCCAACATATCTGACACGAACTTCCTTTAACAAGTTAAAAGATTCATCAAATGAAATTAATACGATGAATGATGGCAAATCATCACGTTTCTTGTGATTATATCTTTAGTGTGACATATTCATAGTTGTGTTGCCCCCAAGAAAACTTTTAAACTGCAATTACTTAAAATACTTACTGATTCACCAGAACTTAACCATCTGTGAGCAAGAAACACATCAACATCATACCTGCATGGCCATAAATTCCATTACTTATTATTGCAACAGTGCATCTAAAATCAGATTGTATAGAAAGCAGGAATTACCGTAACTCTTAACATATCCTTCCATCTGTTGCTTGAATTCACATTTGTACAGTAAGTTTTCTCTTTCTTTCTTTTCCTTTCTTCCTTTTTTTTTTTTTTTTTAAATTTCCTTTTACATTTATCTTACAGGGGAAGACTAAAGAGAGGGAGTTGGGATGTAAAATGCAGCTCTGCATAAAGCGCTATGTAAATATCCATAATGTTAAAAACAATTACTGAAAATCTAAACTATTCTTCTTTGTACAAGTTAATTTTTACCATTTAATCCAGCTTAAGAAGAAAGGATGAAAGAACTCCAACAAATTTGATGAAAAAGAGGAGAGTAAACTTACCATGCACCATCTTTGGACGAACATGCCTCAAATTCCAACTCCGTTAAGTCTCGAATCTTCTCATCTGCTTTTGAATGTTGGCAGAAAAAGATTAGGAATCAATCGAACATGCACTAAATTAGATATCCTCAGAAGCGTGCTTCATATATTGCAGTGGCAAACTAAAATCAGAGAATGGACAACATCGATATTTATTAATAACCAACATAATATGTCTAAGTAATAGTAGAGAACAAATTATTAACTTAATCAAATGTCATTCACTTGTTGGCACAACATTTATATGCAAACAAAATTTAACTGGTTTGAAAGAGAAAAGAGGAAAAAGAAAATTTAACTACAAAACTCTAAAGAGGTTAATGAAAAATGTTTGGCCTTATACTTCAGCATTGTCATAATTTGTTAGCTCTACTTCAATATCGTCTGTTCTGTTCAACGCATTCCCAAGGAAAAATGTTTCTGAATAAAACAGCACACTTTACCATGAAGAAAAACACAATATTTGTATGCATGCTTTGTGCTACTTAAAGTCTCAAATATAAAGATGGATATTTACTATGATGGAATACAAAGTAGTAATTAATTATGAAAATTGGGTAAAATGTTTCTGAATAAAACAACACACGTTACCATGAAGAAAAACACAATAGTCGTATCCATGCTTTGAGCTACTTAAAGTCTCAAATATAAAGAAGGATATTTACCTATGATGGAATACAAAATAGTAATTAATTATGAAAAGCACCTTTAAGAGTTTTAGAACTTTCAACTGCCTTGATTGGGGGAGAAGCTCCTGAGATATCAGGCACGTTTTTGGATGCTTTCGCTGAATTTTCCTTTCTACTTTCGAACCAACTATGAACCTGAAATAAGTTAATGACAAATTCAAAGCAATGAAACAAGGCCTAGTGGTAGGAGCAAAACAATAATAACAGTACAATTAATACTGAATAGTGATAGTAGAACAATAAAGGAATATTATAGAACAAAAAAAAAAAAAGGCAAATACCTCAGTCCATTTTACAATAGGTTTCCCAGCCCGACCAGAGGATCGACTGCAGATGCATTACACACCACAAAGCACAACTTGTTTTGATCAGAATATAATTAAACAACCTTAAACAGATCTTCTATATGGATGAAATTAGCCTCACCTAAAACTTTTTGCAATTTTTTGACAAATCTCCTTACTCAGAGCTTTTGCTCCTACTTCATTTAGCAATTTCTCCATTTTCTGAATCTTTTGCAATTGAAAATTAAAAACAGTTACAAATTGATTTCAATATTAAGTATATAAACAACTATACAAACCCACCAAACATTTGTACTAGATGATCTCAAGAAAACTGATCAGATATTCAAAGCAAGGCCAACCCTTTTTCACTAGTGCCTGTATAATTCAGATTTTTACAATTAATTCCATTTTTCTAAACAACAAAACCCCATACTAATCCAATTGACATCAAAATTACAAATCTAAAAATCAGCAAACATATACATTTTCTCCTTATTACCATATCCAATTTTATTTTTCTTTGATTGAAGCGTCGTTTCTACAGGAAAAAAAAAAAAAATTGTCAAGCAGAATAATTTAATCGGCAATGCAGGTTCTCAAAGCAATAAAAGAAAATAGCAATAAGGCAAATGAAAGATTTTTTTTTTAATTTTTAAGAAAGAACTAATTAAAAGGTGCAAAATTGAAAACTTTACAATCAGACAAAAAAATACCCCAAAAAAAACACAAAAGAAAAGACAAAGAAGAAGAAAAGTAAAATGGAATCACCTCTGCCTTTGTGAAGCCAGTAAAGACTTTCTTCGCTCTTGGACGAAGACGGTCCATCATCGAATCCTGTTCGCACCTCTCTGCAAAAGAGGGAGGAAAAAAAAAACTAGATTTTTGTATAATTTTTTTTGAATTTCCCTCCGAGTAGATTCAGAAAACCCTAGATTCTAAAATTTGCTGCTTTGTATTTTTTGTTTTGTCTTTTTTGTTTTGTTTTGTTTTGGGTTTTTTTTTTTTTTTTTTTGGGTTTTAATGGCTCGCGGGTTTTCTTTCACGTTAATAGGGTGTTTGAAAGGTGGTGGGAATCAGTGGTGAGAACCACTTTTACTGTAGTATGTGAGAGTTTTACATTGTAGCAATTTTTTTTATTATTACTGTAGTATGTGAGAGCTTTATACTGTTCATAACTGAGTTTGTGGTGGGAACTTCCCACCACTTTGCCAAACACCCGGTTCGTTCATTTATTTCCAAAAAGAGTAATAAAAGGTTTTCCTTTTTTTTTTAAATGTCAAAAACTGGGTTTGCACTGGAATGTCGATGAGACATGCCTTTCCTGTACCGAGAACCGGTCAGGTTGGATTCTGCGTTCGAGATTTCTTACCTTTTTTTAATTATTAATGTGCAACTATGATTTGCTATTTCGGTTCAAACTAATTTTTTGATTGTTAGATATAAAATTTTTATATATTTTAATATTAAGCAAAATAGATTATAATATAAAGTTTTTATATAACAGAGTTTCTGAATCAAAAGTTTTGGTTCAAATCACACTTCTGAAACAATGTGTTTTGGAGTTGTTTCAGAGTGTTAGTTAGAATTAAGGAGTTTTAACTAACGAAAATGCAATAAAATGTTTAGTAAATTTAGTTTTAATTTAAATATGTAAAACTCTTATATATTATAATATGAAGTAAAAATATGTTACAGTGTAAAGCTCTTACATGCTACAATACTTTCAGTTCCAACTCACTTCCCAAACACCCTATAAAACTCTCACATTCAACAGCAATAAAGCACAAAATTGCTATAGTATAAAGCTATCATATACTACAGTTATTTTAGTTGTAACCAACTTGCCAAACAACCTAAATATTCTTACTTTAATCTTTGCTTGAAAAAATTTATTTTGACCCTCAGTTTGTTATTTTGTTTTAGTTAACTAAGTGTTATATATTTAACATAATCTTGCATGTACGCTCCTATATATTAGTGTTTGTGAGCGTAAATTGGTAAATTCTTCAATTAATGACCAAAATGTTGTCCTTTAGTTCATGAAATTAAAGTTTTAATCTTGAGTATTGAATAAGATCAAAATTTATGTTTGGAGAGGCAGTGAAAATAGTTTTGATTTATTAACAAATTTAATAAAATCTTAATGTTAATGATTGTTGGGGTACAATTTGATCAGGCCTAAATTCCTTTTACAGGCCTAGAATGATGGCCCACTATTTCAAGTAAAAACAAGTCGAATAGAGCGAAGTAACTCAACTATTCGACGTGAGAAGTAGAAGTCTAATTGAGGCTTCGATTGGATCAATTAATTCCAACTAATTGGTAGTAAATGTATACGGATTACGTTAGAGTCGATTTTCCAAGTATTCGATTAATCAGATCAATCATTTTGAACTGACGGTTTCTAGCATGAATTAATAGTTGTTAGCACATCCGACCATAAGCTAAAACATGGGGAAAGCATAATTCTTTTGGCCTATCATAGACTGACATGTGTCCCACTATTATATTTACCTCTAGTGCATCACTCCACTTTGCTAGACGGTTGGAGGCCACGACTCATCCTATTCTCTATATAAGGAGATAGCATCTTCATTGTAGAGGGACTATATATTGAACATATAGAAACTCTGCCAGATTTACTTCTCATTTTTTCTTGTGCTCTCTTGTAATCTGTACTCAAAATTCATATATAATGAAGAACAGTAGACGTAGCTCTTTTAACAAAGTGAATCACTATAAATCCTGTGTGTGGTTTCTCTTATTTTTATAGCATTATTTCATTTCATTTGGTTCAATCCGTTGTTCTTTGTAATTCAATCTAATGTATTTACTTTGAAGCTAACAAATCCAAATAACGATGATTTAAGGGTCCAAATTCCTTAAACGAACGTATTAATTCCAATTGACACATTTTATCTTTGATTGTAGATCCAATGTCTACAGTTTGACGCCCACCATAGGCCCTTCAGATCATCTACCCTAGGGATCTCTAGCTTGACTACAAATGGCAAACAACAACAACCAACACGCATATGAAATTCCAGAAATTCTAAATAAAGAGACAAAAGAAATTCAAACAAATCAATAGATGGAAGCCCTCATGGCTGAAGTGGAGGCTTTGAAGAAAATGCTCTAGGAGTAAGCAACGCGTTCCCAAGAACGTGATAGAAGATTAGAACAACTCAGTTGTGAGAACTCGACCTTGAGGTGCCAAATCGGTTCCCAGAACTCGCAGATGGCCTCACTATCTTGTTATTATCTGTATTATGGGTACTCGACATTCCCAACAACAACAGCAACTCAGTGGCAATTTCAGACGCCACAGTTGAGTAGACAACAATCTTCCTACATCCCCATTAGGAGGATGCAACGGCTATACACCCCCTTAACTCCAGCGTGAGCAACCACAATCACAGGAACTTCATTAGTCACAACAACGCCTGTCATGGCAACGACTACGACAACAACAAACATTTGTGCAGAACCGATTTGACAGAATAGTGAAATGAATGAAGCTAAAAGAACAGTCAAATTGACCGTTCAATTTGAAGAAACAATAGCACCGACCCTGTTAACTCCTGAGTCGATTCAGTAGATGATGAAGGAGATGTTCGAGCAGAATACCAATCTCGCATAGGAAAAGATCGATCAGAAAGTCTCAAAGGCAACAGCAAGACTCCAACACTTGATGATATCTCAAAAAACATTCCACAAACCCCATTCACTAGAAGAATTACTTCTGTAGTCCCTCCTAAGTATAGAAATCTCGTGTTCGCCCACTTTGAAGGGACATCAAATCCTAAGGACCATCTGTTGCAATACAAGAACGTAGTTAGCGCAACAAGCATCCCAGATTCAATCCTTCATGAAATGATGCACAAACTGTTTGCATAAAGCCTTAAAGGCCCAGTGCTTCGATGGTTCTATAACCTGCCAATTGGATCGATTGACAACTTTGAAGACCTGGTAGATTCATTCGTAAAAGCCTATTCTGTGCATATAAAAACTGGCAAGATGACCAAGGACTTGTGGTTGGTCGTACAGAACCCTAGAGAATCGCTGCGAATGTACATTAAGCGATTTAGTAAAACCCTTTTGGAGATTTTGTATTTAGGAGACAAAACAACCAAAGAAGCATGAAAGAAGGCACTGTTGCACAAGTCCTCCTTTAAGATTAGCATTTGCTTTGATTACCCTCAGACCATCCAAGAAGCTTTGAATAGAGCAAAGGGATGGATCGATCTGGAACAAGGGAATAAGAGATGTAGGTGAGAACTTGCCAGAAATCGAGATCAGACCAGGTGGGCCAAGAGACAACAGAAACCGCGGATCGATCAAAGAAGACAGACAAGGACACCACCTAAAAGGGAATGGAGAAGGAAAGAAGAGAAGCCTCGGTCAAGTACCTCCTCATTCTTACAGATTATTTATCTAAATGGGTCAAAGCTGAAGCATTTGTGGACATTAAAGAGCGAGATGTCGAAAGATTCATTTGGAGGAATTTCATCTGTCAGTTTGGAGTGCCAAGAGAGATCGTCACTCACAATGGTTCCCAATTCATTTCTGCATCCTTCAAGAAGTACTGCCGCAACTAGGATATTGTTCTAATCTTCTCCACACCAAGGTACCCGTAGGGGAACGGGCGAGCATAAGTGATGAACAAGATGATTATGAAGAACCTAAAGAAAAAATTGGAGGCCAGGAAAGGGCGTTAGGTTGAGGAGCTCCCCATGGTACTGTGAGCCTATTGAATGACTCCGAAAAGAGTGACTGATGAATCCCTATTTTCTCTCGTATATAGCACAGAGGTTGTTATTCCTACAGAAGTAGTCGCTTGAGATCTTTGGGTCGATTACTCACTCTTAAATGAACCAAATAATGATGAAATGCTGTGAGATGCTTTGGACTTGAGAGACAAAAAGAGGGATAACGCGTTCTATCGCCTTGGACGTTACCAACAAGTAGCCGCCAAGAATTACAACTAGAAAGTGAAAGTTAGAAAGTTCGATGAGGGCAAACTTGTACTTAAAAAAGTCTTTCAGAATACTAAGGAAGCCTATGTTGGGAAATTAGCAGCCAATTAGGAAGGTCCCTATCGAATTCGATCTGTTGTTTGAGATGAGGTCTATAAGCTAGAGAAACTTGATGGTTCACTAATAAGCAAAAGCTGAAACACTCACCACCTACGGAAGTACTACATCTAACAAAGCTCGTTCAGATTTTCTAAGTTTCTATTCACTTGTATGTAATTGAACTACATTCAGTTTAATCCCTATATATGGATATGTAGGCAACTCGTGAACTATAAACGAGTGCAACTGTTTCATTAATTCAAATCTTATTTTCCCAAGATTACCATTAAGAAGTTCTTGGATCAACCTTCCTTGACTTCGACTAGCCATCTTCATAGCTCAGTACAACTTCAGACTCGACTAATTCAATCCAAACTCGCTTCTACAACGCCATCATCATGGCCAACTTTGGACTTGATCAACTCAATCCGAACTTGCTTCTACAACGCCATCGTCATGGCCAACTTCAGACTCGATCAACTCGATTTGAACTCGCTTCTACAACGCTATCGTTATGGTTAACTTCGGGCTCGATTGACCCGATCCGAACGCGCTTCACCGCCATCAACATGGTTCGCTCTTCTCTGAGCTCGATCAAATCTCCTAGAGTTAGATCTCATCATATCGCCATCTTTATGGCCAATGCAACACTGGGCTTATTTAACTGACCACGAGTTAGATCCATCGCTGTCATCATGGCTCAGTCCTAACCTTGGACTTGATCAACTCGTCTCGAGTTTGATCTTTAATAGCCACCATGGAATAGCCCAACTATTGGCTCGATCAACGCTCTTTGAGTTTGACCTTTCACTATAGTTGTTATGGTTTGGGCTTATTTGTTAGACGTGTATGCCCTAAGGAGTAAAAATGTAATATGTTTTTGGAGACATTTTTATTAATAAAGAATTTATTTATTATTTATATACCAAATCTTGTCCTTTTTGCGTTCATATTTGTTGAACGTATGTAAAACAAAACAAAAGTCTGAGACTGTTGTTATAAACCTTTAAGAATTGGGCATCTGATGGGCAGATTATGTGAAAGACACGATTCTTAAGGTAACGGTCTAAATCATAAGATCCGCAATCAATGGAATAAAGTTGAACACTTTGTTCATGTAAAGATTGTTATATTGTCTATATCCCTATTGGGAGATGGTTTGTCTTGGCCATCAGTAGTGGACCCTGCGAATGGAAACATTGACACATTGTCATAGGTGACAATGTGTTGGATCGGGACATAAAGTGAATTGATTTAGATTAATAATTCTGTCTCGACAAATTGATTCATTTTAGACAATCATTTATATTGTATCCTAATCTTGAGATGAATAGTTTACTCGTTGTCTTAACTTATGTTTTTTGATGTGTCAAAAGATGACATCCATATTTTATAGTGATACGCATGCCAGTACGTTGGAAGCATGACTCTTGATAGCGTAGACTTATTATTCATAGAAATGGAATCCATAGCTCCTTTTTAGGAGCTGTTGACATCCTCTTATATGCGTTACATTGTAATTGAAAAACTGGAGCACTCAACAATTTGGATACATAGGTATAACCGAATGGTATACTGTCTTTGGATGGTAAGTTTTTCAATGGTGAGACAATGGAACGTAAGATAAAAATAATCGAGAAGGTAAGACAAAACTTGTCCTTAAGCTGATTATAGATAATCCTATGGAAATACGATACATTATGATATGTCATGGAGACTTAGCTATATAGGCTTCGTAATTCTATATAGTTCGAAAGTGCAGCTCTAAGCTTTTAGTGGAATAGCATTAGAGCTGATAATTATGAAATGTATATATGGGATATTGGATTTCATAATTATCGGGAGCTTAAACTATATATGTCCATTTGGATCCCTTTGCTAGCTCACAAAAATCCTGTAACGATACGGTGTGCTTTTCCAATAATTGATTACTTATGTTAGATTTATCAAATTGGCTGAAATTCGATAAAATCAGATAATTTATGTTTATTTATTGGTTGAATTAATTTTGTGATAAAATTAATTCAAGATAAACTTGTTGAATTATCGGGATCAGATAATTCATGTTTGTTTATCGTTTCAAGTTAATTTTGAATAAATAAATTCAAGATACACTTGTTGAATTATCAGGAATATTTACTTTCCTAGAGATTATGTAGATATAACTGTTTTAATCAGATAACTTTTTTATTGGGTTATTTGAATTAAAACTGAGGCTCTATCCTCAGAATCTCGGGTAGAAAATAAAGATTCGTAGGGAACTTTTTATCGCAAGTTCGGTAGGCCAATCTTTAAGCTCGATTTGCCGATTAAGGAGGTTCGGCAGGCCGATTTGCCAATTCGGACTACCAACAGGGCGATAAAAGGATCACGCATTTTCATGTAGATTTTATCAGATATTGATTCTGATTCTAATTTTTCAGGCCTTATCTGATAAGGACTGACTCATGAGTCCAACCTCTATAAAAGATGAGTGAGTCTCATTATTATTTAGATTTGTTGAGAGACTCTAAAACTCCCCGGAGAACTATAGTTCACAAATCACAAATTATAGCTTTGGGTATTTCTTAATTGGTTGGAAGGAGAGCCACGTGGGAAATAGCTGAACGACACGAGCCCACACTCACTCTGATCGTGGATAGATAATAGCAAAGAAGGCCAGTTGGTTGAGGTCCTTCTAAAACATTACTTCTCTTTATTGATTACAAGAGCTTTTTAGCACACAAATGTTAGTAAGATCTGGTTAATTTATGCATATAGTGTGTCAAACTTATATTTTTAAAAATACTCTGATATAAAAAATTTTAAAATTCTACTGCGTACTATTTTTTTTAACACTTATGTCGCCTATTTCGTGGCATGATTGACTATAATATTTCAGGTTTGATCATATACTGCCACTTTTACGGCTTGTCATCTTCATGACTTTCTATTAGCACGTCAAGTAACCATCATTTTTATGATTTGTTGTTAATCGAATATAATTGATAGAATTCGACTTGGCCTTTAGAAATAATGCTTTAAATTTTGTCACTCAAAGTTTGATTTATATGGTTATCGCTCGATGACCAATTTGAAGTATAAATTGGCGAAAAGTGATGCTATTCAATGATTCAAAATGAGAAAGCTATTCGATACAAATTGTTATAATATAGATACAAATTGTTGAAATATTACAAAGTAAAGTGAAGCAAAACAAAGTCTCTTTAAGAGTCTCCTCCTTCCACTATTCGAGCGTTTTCATTCTTGATGGGCTCAACAAGAGGGGGCTCGACAACTTCGTCACTTGCCACTGGTGCGCTAATTCCTTCGAGCACAGAGGTCCCTAACATCTTAGCAAACCAGGTCATTCGCATCAACAATCTGAATGTTAGTCTCATCAGAAGATAGCAACTCCTCCAGCTCCCTAATTTATTCGTCAATGGTCGAGGCACTAAGTTTGCCTGACTTAAATTCCTTCAAAGCCTCTAATCTCATGTTGAAGGAGGAAGCGTTGTGGACGTTAAGCAATTGTTCCTTCATCTCCTCGATGTCCTTGTCCTTTGCTTTTACTGGTCAGTCAGAGTGGTGACCTTCTCTTCTTCCAGTTGAAGCCTGTTGCCTAAATTTATTAGCTTCTCATTTGACCTGGTCAAGGCACCGACTGCATCGTTAAGTTCTCTCTTTTTATCGTCCCTCTCAGACTCCGACTTCCTAAGCTTTTCTCCAAGCTCCATGTTTTTTAGGACCTCTTGCTCGTACTTGTAAGTAACTTTGTTTGTAAAGATATTGTGGAGCTGAAGGGCCTGTATGACTAGAAAGATTAGTACGAATCGACTTAAACGAACTAAATCAATTTGAAAACAATTTCATGATTTACCTGTCCCATGGCCGCAGCGTATTCGTTGTATAGCTAAGAAAATGGCTTCCCGCTGAGAGTGTCTTCTTCTTTGGTGAAGTTAAAAGCTACCGCTACTCTTGTTGCGGCCTCCATGTCCTGAATGATGCTGACGTTCTCTGGGACAACAAGGGTTTTATTAGGAACAGTTGCTTCGACGTCTTTAGCTGTAGCAGAAGGTTCTACTCTTTTCCTTTTCTTTGATATTGGGGGTTAAATGTCGAAAGGAGGAGGCAGAGGAAGATCGAATGAATCGACTATAGGTGTTGCCTCTTTTTAGACCGAAGGCTCGTCAACTTCAGTCCTCTTTTTCTCCACTGCTCTCTCAACAGCTTTCTTTTTCCTTATCTCGCCAACCAAAGGAAGTGTGACCTTTATTGTCGATAGCGCGACTTTTGCAAGAAGAGTGTCTTTGTCAAAGAGAGGAGTAATGAATTTTGAGGAACTGTATAGTCGCTGAAGTGCACCGCGGCATAAAAAGACCCAATCGACTCATTTTGGAATTCGAATAGGAATGTTGGAATTTCATTAAACTGTTTCCAACTGGATGACTTTCTGAGTCGATCGAGAGGTCTCAGCCTAGGTTCATCCTTTCAATGCTAGCAGTGCATCCAACCTTGCTAGAAACCTTTCTCCAACGGGGGCTAGATGATTCAAGTCGTAATCTGTAAAAAGATAATGTTTAAGGATTGGTTAGAATTATTGCTTGAAATAAATTGAAGTGTCAGTTCTTACCGAAGTGACCAAATGCAAATGGGAAGGGAAGTCAAGCAGTTAGTTTGAAAGAGCCACAGTTGATTAATATAAAGAAGTATCTCTCTTCCCAATGTTTGTTTGCATTAATGATTTAGTAAAGAGTTGCTTGATTGTCGATATACAAAGTAGAAGCGGCCTAAATTTTTGTTGTTCGGCTTCAAGAAGTAGCACCGAAGGAAGTCGTAGATATCAAAATCAATGTTAGCTTCTTCGATAAGCACCATAAGAGCGATTAGTAGCTGAATTCCAATTGACAGGAGTTAAGTCATGGAGATGTCAAAGTGACTGACAATCTCTATCATGAACTTTGGGATTGGCAGTTGAAGACCGAGTTTGAACCACTTTGTGTATATACAAAACTAGTTATTGTTTTGTGTATCTGCTCATTACTCTAGATATGATAGTCGAATTTCTACAGAGAATGGGATCCCGTACCTCGATCTTATAATTAACAAATCCCCCTTAATTAAGATAGACTCTGGATTTTTTGTAAAGAACGACACTCCCTTAGTGGGAGAAACATATTTCCTTTTTTCGAGTGACTCGACTTGATCAACTCGTGTTGAAGGCCCGGTCGGCTTGTTTTTTTTTGCTCTAGGTTTGCTACCTCTTTGATCGTCCTAGCTCCACCTGTTCTTGAGCTCGATTCGATTATCGACTGCTTGCAAATCATTTCGTCGACTTCTCTTTCATCGCTACTCGACCAAAGATCTTCACCGCTGCTTGTGCTCGAATCAATGGTGATTGCTTTCGACATTTTTATAGAAACAAGTTTTTGAAAGGAGATCTAGGGCTTTAAAGATCTAAAGGACTTAAGGATCCTAAAATCCGAAGAATCTCAATAGTTCGTAAAGTTCTAAACTTGCGAAAGCCAAACAGGCTAGGGGATTGGGGATTTTCTTAAAAAATGTTACAGAAATGGTATCAAAACACTCGAAATTGGAAGAGAAATAAGGTTATGGAAAGAAATTGCAAGAAAATCAGAAGAAAAGAGAGAAATCTTAGTTAAGGATTGTTGGAAAACTTGAGAAAATAGAAGAAAATAGCCTTGGGTTCAAAGAAAAAGAAGCGAAATGAAGGGGAAAGAGAAAATGTATGTTATATACTGTCTGAATGAGTTTGATCAATGGCTGAGATTGCTTCTGAACAAATTGATCAAGGGCCAAGGTTTTGCATCTTTTTAAATTCCCCCTGAAACTAAGGCGATGTCCTTTCAAATTAGTGCATACGTCAACACAACAAAGATATTTTGGAGCCTTCTAATCACGTTGTGACACGTGTTACAGGTAGTTGAGTATTGCGATTATCCAAGGAAGGGTGATGATTCAAGTATGAACTCAAAATTTCAATCAAGGTGACGTGCCTTCGAACTAAAGTTTAGCATCTAATCACTCATGTAGTCAATTACATTGACTAAGAAGTGAGGGGCTAACTATTGGGGTACAATTTGGTCAGGCTCAAATTGCTTTTACAGGCCTAGAATGATGGCCTACTATTTCAAATAAAAAAAAGTCGAATAGAGCGAAGCGACTCAGCTATTCAATGTGAGAAGTAGAAGTTTAATTGAGGCTTCGATTGGATCTATCGATTCCAACTGATTCGCAGTAAATGTATCTGAATTACATTTGAGTCGATTTCTCAAGTATTTGATCGATCATCACGAACTGACCATTTCTAGCATGAATTGACAGTTATTAGCACATTCTACCGTAAGCTGAAACGTGGGAAAAGCATGATTCTTTCGGCCTATCATAGACTGACGTGTGTGCCACTATTACAGTTACAGACTAACGTGTGTGCCACTATTACAGTTACCTCCAGTGCATCACTCCACTCCACCAAACGGTTGGAAGCTATGACTCATCCCTACCTATCATAGACTGACGTGTGTGCCACTATTACAGTTACCTCCAGTGCATCACTCCACTCCATCAAACGGTTGGAGCTATGACTCATCCCTACATTCTATGTATAAGGAGATAGCATCTTCATTACAAAGGGACGATATATTGAACATATAGAAACTCTGCTAGATTTACTTCTCATTTTTTCCTGTGCTCTCTTGTAATATGTACTTAGAATTCATACTACAGTGAAAGAATAATGGACGTAGCTCTTTTAACAAAATAAACCACTATAAATCCTGCGTGTGGTATCTCTTATTTTTACAACATTATTTCATTTTGTTTGGTTCAATCCATTGTTCTTTGTAATTCAATCTAACGTGTTTACTTTGAAGCTAAAGGATCCAAATAACGATAATTTGAGGACTCAAATTTCTTAAACGGACATATTAATTCTAATTGACACATTTTATCTTTGATTGTATATTCAACATCTATAATGATCCTAAAAAATATGCAATATAGATCTTAATTTATTCTTCTCTTCACTAGAAACACAATGAAAAAAGAATTATCTCAATTGGATATCAAATGAAGAATTATGATTTTTTTTCTCAAATATATGAGAGAGAATTTCAGTTTTTACAATAGCAGAGATATCCGAGTATCAAAAGTCTAAGGAGATCAAAACTCTAAAAACTTATATTCTTGACACTTAAAATATTAAGATTTTTAGAAAAACACACATATATACAAAGGATTATTAATATTTAAATTTAAATTTGAGTCTAATGAGTATAATGAATGCACAAAACTAACACTTTTGCCCTCACTAACACAGCATGTGAAAAGCACGTGTTTTCTTTTCCGTCATAAGTTTAATACCTAGCTAATGAAATGACTAGTGACGGATATAAGATTTCATTCCTGTGGGGCATAAATAAAGAAAGAAAAACTACCTACTAACAAATGGTTTGGGAAATGTGCAAGAATTAAAAATTAAAACTAAAAATATTGTATTAAAGAAAACAGTGTGGAAATAGTTCCTGCTAAGACTGCGTTATAGCCTAGAAGACATCTTAAACATTTTAAAAGTTTCTAATTATTCTTTCTCCACGTGTCACAACCGTTCGTCCCCATTTTTAAAGCAGTTCTTTGGGCTTTTTTGGCCTTTTTTGAGCTCTGACGCCGTTAAAAGAAAGAGGTAAATTAATTACTTGATTGCTTTGGCCTTGTTAAAAGCAATTTATTGCTTAGTTATGGGTCCCACAAGTTTATTCTATTTTTAAGTTCTCTCTAGTAGGTTTTTTTGTTTTTTTTAGCTTTTTTTTTAGTCAACGTGCAATTTGCTTTCGGTTTTGCCATTGATCCTTGCTTGTTTTGAGAATTTTTGAAATTTTTTAGACTTAAATTTAAATTTAAGTATTAAAATTTTTTTAGATATGTATTTATTTCTTTTAAAATTTAAATCTTTTGAGTATGAAGAATGTAAATATTTAAAATTCTGACTCCTTTAAACTTTTGATATTTAGATATTTTTGTTAGAGTAAAAATTAAAATTCTCTCTTTTATATTTGAGAAAAAAAAATCATAACTTCTTCATTTGTTTTCCAATTGAGATGATTCTTTTTTCTTTGTGTTCCTAGTAAAGAGAGAAATAAATTAATATATATATTGCATATTTTTTAGGATAATTAACATTAAGATTTTATTAAATTTGTTGATAAATTAAAAATTATTTTTACTACCTCTCTAAATACACATTTCAATTTTATTCCATACTCAAATTAAAACTTAAATGTACATGCAAACATTAATTCAAATAACAATTCAAATCACTAACTTAAATCCTAATTCAAATTATACTAACTTAAATTAAATCATTACTTTAAATCGATTTACCAAACAGACCCAAATTCTACTTTAACTTTGTAATTTTTACAATCCTTTTCTTAAAGTTTTTTTTTATATTTATATTTTTGTATTTTCACATCTCCTCTTGATGTTTTATATTACAGAATATGTATTACTAAGATACTTTTATATTTTAATTTGTTCTTTTTAAATGTGTTCTCAGTCAAATTTTAATTCAAATATGTTAGAATATAAAATTTTCAAAATTTATCTTCACAATTATTTTATTTTTACTAAACATACAGAATAAATTTTTTTTATTATGTTATTATTTAAATACATTTTTTTATTATATTTACCTCTAATTATCATTATAAATTTTATGTATGTTCTTGTTTTTTTTTCGTTTCCATATTTGTCACTCTCGCTAGAGTTATAATTTTTAATTTGCAATATTATTATGCGCCGCGGGACTGGTGTTTTAAAGTTCTCAAACTCAATTGATCATGAATCTGCTTTTGGACACACTTGTTGCCCGATGGTGCACATGTCCACATGTGTTAGTCTGGTATATCAAAGCCTTTAGCCTTTAAAATAAAATCACATTTAAAATAAAAATATTGTAGCAAAAAGTTTTGAATTATGGTTAAATCATAAAAACAAACGGGCTTTTAACACGCATCGGTGTAAAAGGAATTTTGAGAAGTCCTATGGCAAAACTGGATGGGTTAGAAAAGTAAGACTAGCCAACAGCATTTTAAATCATCCATTCCGTTCTCTACCAAATTAGTTTATACACAAATAGACAAATTTTTCGTGGCACTATAAAATAATATATATCCATTTGGATATTCCGAGCATAGGTTTGGTCGCTGTAATTTTAGGAATTTGACCTAATTTGAAGATAACGATTGGGGTGACTTTCTAAAACATGTCTCCAAGTAATTTCAACTCTAATATATGTTGTTGTTCTAGTTAAGTACGAAATCAAACTTGTTGGAATAGAAATTATTTTGATCATCTAGCTAAATACGAAATTAATTTTTTGAAATAGAAATTATTTTGATCACCTTTTTTATGGGGTTAAGTTACCTACGGATTTACTTTAAGACCAGTGGGGCCACGTGCCCCACTGAGCAAATGACAAAACCAGTATATATGTGGCTATGTGCATTTGTTTTTCAAGTAAAACCAATTGCATGGTTGTGTGTAGAGCTGGTAATTTTGGACACGACACGATGACACGATACGAAAACGGCACGATATAAATGGGTTTAAATCGCACGATTATTAATTGGGTCATAAATGGGTTGGCACGAATAATACGAAAATAAATGTGTTGGATTCGTGCTAGCACGTTTAACACGCTTTAACACGTTTAATTAAACGTAAAAAAAAATTATGATTTTGCAATTCTAAGGATTTGGACCTTGCACTAAAAACATGTTTTAATGAACTTGTTTCCAGCACACTAAATAATGAATTAGTATAAAAAAAGAGGTTTTAATTTATTTATTATGATTTTTGACACTTCTAAAAGTTAAAATAAAAAAAAATTTATGCTCTTGCAAATATAAGGATC
>CAMOHE010045635.1:15046-26350 GCA_946598075.1 Artocarpus hirsutus | reverse complement strand
TCAATATTTTTAGTAATGATCCAATATATAGTAACCAATGACAATATACCGAGGTCTTTATTTGCAGAGTCCCACTCGATGACCAAGACAAGCGATTTCCCATTAATGATGTAGATAACATAATAATCTTAACATGAATGAAGCGCCCAATTTTATTCATTCGATTACGGACCTTTTATATTTAGCCCATCACCTTAAGATTTTTGTCTTCTGCATAATCTATTATATGCACGATCTTAAAGGTTTATATTAACAGTCTTAGATTTTTGTTGCTTATCATACATTCAACATAAAAAATATAAAGAGGGCAATGTTTGATGTATAACATAAATAATAATTCTGTATAGATTAAATGACTTAAAAACTATTGCATTATTTAATCCTTAGGGCACCTAGTCTAACATGAACTATTATTGCTAGGAATTATAAAATATGAGTACATGGTGTACCAAGAGATCTTTAGACCGATGAAAAAAAATATCTTCTCAATACTATATTGGAAAAGCAAAGTCTACTTGTGTTAGGTACTACAAAAATCAAAAAGTGACTATATATTTAATGCCTCAAAAGTCATAAAAAAATTTTCTAAAATCAAAGGGTAAAACCGATTCTTGAAGGGGGTTCTAAGAAAATAATGGTTGCAATTAAGCCCCTTGATCAAGGCCATTAATATACACAAGATCTACCAGGAAAAATCACACTTTTCTTACTCATCAAGTTTGTTCCAAAGATTGAAATTCTCCCCCATTTTCTTCTCTCCAAAATTGCCACCCTCCAAGCCTTATATCACTTGGGTTGATTTTATAGAATTTTAATTTATTTTAATTAATCAACCAAATAATGTGATTTTAGTTTTAATAGTTAAAACTTGGTAAAATTCATACTAATTCTAAGTTATCTAATTTTGAATTGTTTAATGCTGGGTAGCTTAGATAATTTATAATAAATTTATATTTTAATAAAATCTGGTAATTTATCTATGTGTAAATAGGATGTGATTCTATTAACACAAAAATATAAACTAGTAATTAAAATTTGTTTTATTTACTGGAATTATAAAACATAGGATGTTTTATAAGATAAAACACACCATTTTAAAATTATAAGTAGGAGAAGGTAATATGATAGTATAACCTACAGTCTCCAACATCAGCACAACACCGTGAGATTCAAGTAACACCTTGTAATGCTTTGATTTCGTCCTCCCTAAGGAGGATGTCCATTTAAATTAATAAGAAGGTTGGCTTCTAAGAGATAGAATTTTATAATATATTTAAAAATTGATCTACCCTATGGTGGCAATTTTGAATTAAGTTATTAGAATCTAAAATAGTAGGCTACACTCATAAAAATATAATTAATTTGTTAATTGTATCTTGATAAAAAATAAACGGTTATCAATAAATATTGAAAATATGAGATATTTTAAGCATATTTATTAATTGAGAATGTCTCACTTCAATATATAAATAATTTGACCTATCATACGGCGGCACTTTATTTATTAAAATTGAATAACCATGGAACTAGTAAAATATTTTATGTGTTCTTCCATATGCATCATGCATCACGTTTACAATTCTTAAATGTATATTTATGATGTTTATACAACCATTTAATTTATGCCATTTATTTATTTATCACAGCAATAATGTCTAATCTAATCATTGCTATTCTCTCAAACGAAAAATTAACCGACGATAATTTTGTCAAGTGAAAGAGTAACATGAATATAGTGCTAATTTGCAAAAATTACAAGTTTTTCTTGATGGGGGAATGCCTCCATCGCCTGCTACCAATGCCTCTCATAATGTACGAGAAGCATATGATCGTTGGATCGAGGCAAACAACAAGGCTCGCTACTTCTTATTGGCCAGCATGTTTAACGTGTTGGAAAAATAGTACGCAGTGGAATTTAAAAAAAAAATTATATCAGAGTATTTTCCAAAACATAAATTTGACACGCTATATGCATAAATTAACCAGATCTTACTGACCTTGTAAATGTCAAAAGCTTCCTCAATCAATGATGAGAAGTAACGTTCCAAAAGGACCTCAACCAACTGGCATTCTTTGCTATTCTCCATCCACGATTAAAGTGAGTGTGGGCTCACATGTACAGCTCTTCCACCAGGTGACTCTCCTTCCAACCTATTAAGAGAACCCAAAGCTAGTGTTCGTGATTTGTGAACAAGAGCTCTTAGGGAGTTTTCAGAATCTCACCAACAAAGTTTTACTCTTAATACCTCAATTGATATAAATAATAATGAGAATAACTCCCCTTTTATAGAGGTTGGGCTTAGGAGTCAGTCCTTATCAGATAAGACCTCAAAAATTTGAATCAAAATCAAATTCGGATCAATATCTGATGAAATTCGTGTAAAAACGCATGATCTTTTTATCGCGTGATCGGCATGCTGATCTTTCTAACCAATACTTGCCCCATCGGTAGGCTGAACCTGAGGATCGACATGCTGAACCTGTGATAAAAATCCTAACAAATATTTTATTCTCCACCCGAGATTCTATAGGATAAATTCTTAGTTTTAATTCAAATAACCCAATAGAGAACTTATCAAATTAAAACAATTTTATCTAAATACTCTCTAAGAAAATAAATGAATTATGATAATTCAACAAGTTTATCTTGAATTAATTCAAAATTAATCCAATCGATAAACATACATGAATTATTTATTCCTGATAATTCAACAAGATTATCTTAAATTAATTTATCACAAAACTAATTCAACTGATAAACTGACATAAATTATCTGATTTTGTGAAATTTCAACCAATCTGATAAATCAACATAAGTCACCAATTATTGGAAAAGCACATCATATCATTACAGGATTTTTGTGACCTAGCAAAAGGGACCTGATGGATATATATAGTTCAAGCTCCCGATAATTATGAAACCCAATATCCCATATATACATTTCATAATTATCAACTCCAACGCTATTCCACTAAAGCTTGGAGTTGCACTCTCGAGCTATGTATAATTACGAAGCCTATATAACTAAATCTCCATGATATATCATAATATATCGTATCCCCATAGGATTATCCATAATCGATTTAAGGACACGTTCTGTCTCACCTTCTTGATTATTTTTATCTTACGTTTGATTATCTCACCATTAGAAAACTTACCATCTAAAGACAGTATACCATTCGGTTACACCTATTCATCTAAATGGTTGAGTACTCCAGTTTTCCAATTACAGGATAATGCATATAAGAGGATATCACTACTCCTAAAGAGGAGCTATGGATTCCATATCTATGAATAACAGGTCTACGCTATCAAGAGTCATGCCTCCAACGTACAAACATGCGTACCACTATTAAAATATAGGTGTCACCCTTTGGTACATCAAAAGACAGAAGTCAAGATAACGGGCCCACTACTCATCTCAGGATTAAGATATAATACAAATGACAGTATACCATTCGGTTACACCTATGCATCTAAATGGTTGAGCACTCCAGTTTTCCAATTACAGGATAATGCATATAAGAGGATATCACTACTCCTAAAGGGGAGCTATGGACTCCATATCTATGAATAACAGGTCTATGCTATCAAGAGTCATGCCTCCAACGTACCAACATACGTATCACTATTAAAATATAGGTGTCATCCTTTGGTACATCAAAAGACAGAAGTCAAGATAATGGGCCCACTACTCATCTTAGGATTAAGATACAATACAAATGATTATCTAAAGTAAATCGATTTGCCTAGACAAAATTGTTAATCCAAATCAATTCACTTTATGCCGCGATCCAACACATCATCACCTATGACAATGTGCCAATGTTTCTATTCGCGGAGTTCACCTCCAATGGTCAAGGCAAACCATCTTCCAATAAGGATATAGACAACATAACAATCTTTACCTAAATAAAGTACCCAACTTTATGCCCTTGACTACAGATCTTATGATTTAGACCGTCACTTGAAGAATCATGTCTTCCATATAATCTGTCTATTATATGCTCAATTCTTAAAGGTTTAGACTGATAGTCTTAGACTTTTGTTTGTTTAACATACATTCAACAAATATGAACGTAAAGAGGACAAGATTTGCTATATAAATAATAAATAAATTCTTTATTGATAAAAATATCTCCAAAAACATATTGTCTCCACAAACATATTACATTTTTACTCCTTAGGAAATACACGCCTAACAATCTCCTACTTGCACTAAGTGAGTAAATATGACAAATCTCGTATCCCCATAACTTCCACATGCCTCTTGAAGACTCTCCCAGTAAGTGTCTTCATGAATGGATTAGCTAAATTATCCTCTGACGCGATTTTGCACATAGTGACGTGCCTGCCCTCGATGAAGTCTTTTATCACATGATACTTTCGATCAATATGCTTACTCTTCTTGTGAAATCTTTGTTCTTTAGCATTAACAACCGCCGCATTGTTATCATAGTACAGTGATATGGCCTTATCCATACCAAGAACTGCCTCAAGATCCTCAAGGAACTTGCGAAGCCACACTGCTTCTTTTGAAGCATCACTAGCTACCACATACTCAGCCTTTATCGTTGAATCTGAGTGCAATCTTGCTTCACACTTTTGCAACTAATGGCGCCACAGCCCAAAGTAAACACAAAACCCAAAGTTAATCTCCTAAAATCTAGACAGGATTGAAAATTTGAGTCAGTATGTCCTAGAGGAGTTAAGTCCTCACCAGAATACACAAGCATATACTCTTGAGTAAGGTTGGCAATTTTGGACACGCACGATGACACGATACGAAAACTACACGAGATAAACGGGTTTGGACTACACGTTTATTAATTGTGCCATAAATGGTTTGGCACGAATAACATGAAAATAAATGGGCTAGATTCATGTTAACATGCTAAACACACCTTAACACGTTTAATTAAACGGGCCGTAAATGTATTGACATAGTACGACACGACCCGTCTATTTATAATACATTTAAACTTAAAAATAAAAATATTTAAAATATTTATAGTAGGTTAGTATTAATTAGATATTGTATTTTTGTTAATTTTCTTTATTGGCTTTTTAAAAAAAGTTTAATTTTTTTTTTTATTTTTTTTAATTTTTAGTTAATTGGGTCATAAACGTGTCATATGTGTGTTGTTATCGTGTCAACCCATCATGGCACGTTTAATAATCGTGTTGTGCCATGTTACAAGTGCCATAAGCATGTCGTGTTTGTGTTTGCATTTCTGACACGTTTATTAATTATGTCATGTTTATGTTTGAGCTAAACATGTCGTGCTGTAAACGTGCCGACACGAACACGGCATAAACACGATTATTATGACCTCTACCCTCTAGTCCTTCTCAGGCACTTGAAATATACTTTGCCATAACCTAGTGGTTCAATCATGGATCTGCCTGAAATCGACTTACAATCCCACCGCATAACAAATATCCGATCGTGGCCAAAGCATGGCATACATGAGACTATCCACTGCAGAAGCATAAGGCACCTTCTTCATGTATTCTCTTTCTTCATCAAACTTTGGAGAGTCTTTCTTAGAAAGAGTAATTCTAGACCTAAATGGTTCCCCACCTTTCTTGGAATCCAGCATTGCAAACCTCATGAGAATCTTATCTATGTAGCCAGCCTAGGACAAAGCTATCATTTTGTTCTTCCTATCCCAAAAGATTTGGATACCAAGAATTAAATTAGCCCTACCTAAGTCCTTCATGTAAAACTTCTTGGTCAACCATAATTTGATTGATGACAATGCCCCAACATCATTGCCAATTAGCAGAATGTCATCTACATGGAGTAGTTGAACAACCACCTTCCCATCCTTAATGTGTTTGTAAACACATGGCTTATCCACATTTTGTGAGAACCCATAAGTCTTGATCACTTGATCAAATCTTATGTTCCAAGAACGGTAAGCCTACTTAAGTCCATAAATTGACTTTAGTAGCTTACAAACCTTACCGTCTTGACCCTTGACCTTGGACTCGTCTGGTTGCTCTATAAATAGAATCATCAAGATAGCTATTTAGAAAACCTATCTTGACATCCATCAGCCAAATCTCATAGTCAAGAGCGGTAGCTATGGATAATAGAATCTGGATGGACTTAAGCATGTCTACAGGTGAAAAGGTTTCCTCATAATCAATTCCTTCCTTTTGCGTATAACCTATAGCTACTAGTCTAGCCGTAAAGGTTTCGACCTTTTCATCCACTCCTCTTTTCCTCTTGTAGATCCATTTACACCTTATGGGTTTTACCCATTTGGAAAGATCCACAAGCTCCAAGATCTGATTAGTCTCCATAGACTTCATCTCTATGATCATGGCCTCTGTCCAAAGTTTCGAATCAACATTCTCCATAGCCTCTTCATAAGTATAAGGATCCCTGTCATGTTCATCCGGTTCAGCCAAGAAGGCCTCCCCATTGAACATATACCCTTCGAGTTGACGCCCGATCCTTCCACTATGCCAAAGCCCCTTAGGTTGTTGTTCAGGTTCGTTTGGTTTTTCTATACTGATCGGAACGGTTTCATTCAGAACCTTCGGAGTGATTGGATCACTCCTTAATTACTTAAACACCACTTTGCTTTGAGGCTTAAAGTCGTCCATGTAACTCTCCTTAAGGAAAGTTGCATTAATTGAAACCATGACTTTTTTTTCCTTTAGGTTATAGAAATAACCCCCTTTAGTCCCTTTTGGATACCCTACAAATACGTAAACTTTCAAATGTGCTTCCACCTTATTCGCATCCTTAAACAGGACATGAGCTAGACATCACCATATGTGAATATGGTTTAAGGATGTCTTTTTGCCCATCCATAACTCGTGAGAAGTTTTAGGGGCTGATTTTGAAGGCACATTGTTCAAAAGATACCATTCTATTTGTAGTGCATATCCCCAAAAGGATAAAGGCAATGATAAATAACTCATCATGGACTTGACCATGTCCAATAAAGTCCTATTTCTTCTCTCTGCTATGCCATTCTTTTGCGGAATGTGTAGCGCAGTCAAATGTGATAAAATCCCATTCTCTAATAAGTGTCCTAGAAACTCATCAGAAAGGTATTCTCTACCTCGATCCAATTGAAGTGCCTTTATAGGTCTACCCAATTGTTTTTCCACTTTAGCCTGAAACTCTCTAAACTTGTCATAAGTTTCGCTTTTATGGTGAATTAGGTACACAAACCCATACCTTGAGTAATTTTCCATAAAAGTGACAAAGTATTCATTCCCTCCTCGTGCCTAAATGTTCATCAATCTGCAAACATCACCATGCACAAGTTCTAGAACCTCTTCAACCCTATTGCCCTTAGACCCGAATCGTCTTTTGGTCATTTTACCCTCCAAACAAGATCGACATTGAGGTATAGATTCCACCTTTAAGTGACTTAAAGGTCCATCCCTTACCAACCTTTGAATCCTATTTAGGTTAATATGACGAAGGTGCATATGCCAAAGATAAGTCTTATTAGAGTGAGAAGTTTTAAGTCTTTTAGAGTTAATATCATTTATCTCAGCATTAAGCAGTAAGTCCATCTTAGGTTTGATAAAATATAGATTATTTTGCATCCATCCAAAACAAATAAAAGGCTTGTTTTTATGAATCACCACTTTATTATTAAAAGAAACCAAATAGAAGTCTTAAAATAAACAAGCTATAGAAATTAAATTCCTTTTAAATTTAAGAACATAAAAAAAATCTCGCAAATCAAATTCCTATAATTATCAAAATAAAGATGGAAGTCTCTCACTCCTTCCACTAAGACCAAGGATCCATCGCTCATCCGATGCATGAAGTCTTCATGAAGCAGACTTCTTGTTTCTTTGAACTCCTATAGAGAAGCACAAATATGATTAGTTGCACCAAAATCTATGACCCAAATGTCATTGGATTCCTCAACTAAACAAGTTTTTAAATACAGAAGATCACACCTACCTCTTTTGGAAAGGAAGTCCTTATAATACTTCTTGATATGTCCGACCTTCCCACAGAAGAAGCGCTTTAGGTTCTTCGGGTTGTTGTTCTTCTTCTTCTTGTTCTTGTTGTTGGCAGGAATAGAAGACTTCCCGTTCTTGGCCTGTTGTTTTTTTCCTTTCCAAGAATTGGGATTGGAACCAAAAGCAGCTGTCAAATTAGCCTCTCCACAAACAAGAGACTCCCTGATCAGCAGTTCAAACTCCTTTAACTGTTTTGTTAATTTTGTTAAGGTCATATCCCGCCTATTGCTCAAATTAAATGTAGCTCTACATGGAATAAATTCCTTTGACAGAGTCTCAAAGACCATAGTCATCTGAGTTTCAGTATTGATGTTGGCTCCATTGGTTTGTGCCTTAGTGAGGTAACCTATGACCAACATCATGTGCTCCTTTACAGATGTACCCGGTCTCTACTTACAATTCAAGAGTTTCTGAAGTGCTGCTTGCTGCTTACTTAAGGCCTGGCCTCCAAACATGTCTTCTAGATTATCCAAGATCTACTTAGCAGTGTCATAATCCTCATGTTGAGCCTGCAGCATGTTGTTCATGTTGACTATAACATAGCAACGGGCCTGATCATTTGCATCTTTCTAATGATCATATTCCTGGAATTGATCATTGGTGAAATCTCCCGCAGGCTAGGGAGGATAAGGGGTTATCAGCACAAATTTCAGTTTCTCAAAGGAGAGAACGATATCTAGGTTCCATTTCCAATCATTATAATTCTCTCTGATTAATTGGTTTTTGTTAAGTACCGAAGATAAAGCATTTTTAGATGTTTTTAATCTACAATAAAGAATCATATACCAAGCATAAGTAAACATAGCATAATAATTTAGTAAGATAATACAATCATGTAAAAAAATATACAAATGTGTTTATGTGTCAAAACCTTGAAAATATCACAGCCTTACAACGATAATTCCCAACTCAAAATTTAACAAGCTCTTAGGGGAAACATGCCAAATTCAATCAGGAACAGGATTCCCTCCTAATTAATGTATGTCATCCAAGACTCGTATGATCCAGCATATATTAATAATCATTTCTTTGGCCATTAATTTTATTAATAGAGCTCCTAAGTGAGGTTAATAATAAAATTAACATGAGTGTATAATCATCGTTTTAATATTTTATCCCTGATTTATAATCACCACCTACGGGTGTGCAACCATATATCATGCTAAAATACCTTATCCTCTTGGAGATCCAACTTGGTACATGATGAAGTCTCTTCCTAGAGGTCAGAACCACCATGTTCTTCCTATGGACCAACGATAGAGGCCTTAAGTCCTCTCTTCGAAAACCTTCTCCCACTCAACCTTTTGAAATCAAGGTTTTATTTAAAAAAACATGCATGAAGAAATTTTAGGTGAGTGGCACTCCCTATTCTATATGGTAGTTATCAATATATATGGCAAATCATATTATAATACAGACAAGCAAAACTACAAGCAAAATAATAATAAATAACCATAAGATTATGTTTCCACCCTAGAGAATAGAAAATAAAGATTACAAGAGAATAATCAAAACAAATTATCGATTCTTCATCCTTGAATTCTCAAGTTGTATCCTTCTTCATGTAATGCTCATCTTCAAGTCTTCAATTCCATATGAATCAAATACTCCATAGTTTCGGTCATATTCAAATTTAATGTTTCTCAGAATTGTCCTAAAAATAAAATTAAAACAGCACCGAAAATTGCTCCTTTTCTGGAATAAATTTTAGTTCTCTTTTGGCAAGCCGATCTAGGTAATCAGCCTGTCGGTCATGACCCTTTGGCCTGTCGATCTTCACAGATTGGCCTGTCGATTCATGATAGATCGGCCTACCGAACTAGAAGTTCAACCTGCCGCCAGAGCCATCTGATTTCTGCCCCGCTAATGGCTTGTCGAACCTCACATTTGGCCAGCTGATCTGAGACCATTGGCCTGCCGAACTAGAGGGTTTGGCATGTCGACCGAGTAGAAACCACCATTTTTAGAAAATGCAGTTTATGATGCAATTTATCAATTTAATTTTCAACAATTCAAAAACATAAATTTGAGACTCAGGAAATACTTGGGAGCGCCATCATCCATCTTCTAGATCCGCCTTCTAGATCTGTCTTATCTGAATAATTATTTAATTACAAAATTCTTACAAATTTAAAATTAAATAATAATTTAATCAACCATAATTAATTAATAAACATTCACCATATAATCCATGACAACATATAATATATAAAAACCCTATAGTGCCAACTCTATAAAAATTAAATTCAAGCGCAGAAGAGATGAATATCACATAATTTATACATATAGTATGATCACAAACATGCAAATTTATGTAAAAACTAAGGTTCTGATACCAATTGTTGAAAAAATAGTACGTAGCAGAATTTAAAAACTTTTTTAGATCAGATTATTTTTTAAAACACAAGTTTGACACGCTATATGCATAAAATAACCAAATCTTACTGACCATGTAAATGCTGAAAAGCTTTCTCAATTAGTGAAGACAAGTAACATTCTAGAAGGACCTTAACCAATTGGCCTTCTTTGCTATTCTCTATCCATGATTGGAGTGAGTGTGGGCACGTACAGCTCTTTCAACAGGTGACTCTCCTTCCAACCAATTGAGAGAACCCAAAGCTAGTGTTCATGATTTGTGAACTAGAAGGACCTTAATCAACTGGCCTTCTTTGCTATTCTCTATCCACGATCGAAGTGAGTGTGGGCATATACAGCTCTTTCACTAGGTGACTCTCCTTCCAACCAATTGAGAGAACCCAAAGCTAGTGTTTGTGATTTATGAACAAGAGCTCTCAAAGAGTTTTTAGAATCTCACCAGCAGAGTTTCACTCTTAATCTCTCAATTGATCTAAATTATAATAAGAATCACTCCCATTTTATAGAGATTGGTTCTAGGAGTTAGTCCTTATCAGCTAAGGCCTCAAAAATTTAAAGTAGAATCAAATTTGGATAAATATATGATGAAATCTGTGTGAAAATACGTGATCTTTTTATCACACGGTCGGCATGCCAATCTTTCTAACCGACATGCTGAACTTGCCCTATCGGCAAGCCAAACCTAAGGATGGACATACCGAACCTGCGATAAAAATCCTAGCGAATCTTTTATTCTCCACCCAAGATTCTATAGGATAAAGTCTCAGTTTTAATTCAAATAACCCAATAGAGAAGTTATCTAATTAAAAAAACTTTATCTAGATAATCTCTAGGAAAATAAATGAATTCTTGATAATTTAACTAAGTTTATCTTGAATTGATTCAAAATTAAACCAACCAGTAAATAGACATGTATTATC
>CAMOHE010045633.1:20743-38925 GCA_946598075.1 Artocarpus hirsutus | reverse complement strand
GTACATCTATTTTGTGCTATTGAAACACGAGGGAAGTATGATGGGAGGGAGTTACCTAGTATGAAGCATCTGAGGATTTCATCGAATTGTTCAAATGTTACTAACTTGGTCTCGTCTAACCCTGCAGTCCATTAGTAAATGCACGCTGTGTCTGAGTAATCGTCAGAATCCGACGGCCACACCTTGCGGTCATGTATTCTGCTGGTATTGTTTTTTATTCTGTGATGAAGATCTGTACATCTTTAGCTTTTTTTCTGTGTCCTCTCTTGTATATTTTTTGAATTTAAACTTTTTGTAGGAGTTGCATCATGGAATGGTGCAACGAAAAGCTGGAATGCCCTCTGTGCCGAACCCTGATAACTCATTCAAGCCTGGTTTGCTTGTATCATTCAGATTTCTAGCACTTCAATTTATTTGATGCAGTTTCCTCTCAACAGAGGGTGATAATGAAATGAAGCTTAGCAACTTGTCCAATTGTCCAATCATGAAAAGGATTTGTGATTTTTTTTTTAAGGAATGAAAAAAATAGGATGAGTAAGAAATCCACCCATTGTTGGGAAGTGTTGTACCTTTTTTCCCCTTTCCTTTTTTCCTGGAATGTAGTTTCATTTTTAGCATGCTGAGTGCTTCACGCTTCACAGAATGAGATCTCTTAATTTCGAATGTTGTAGGAATGCACAATTAGGTACTAGATGTTATCCGTTGGCAAAAAGTTTTTTAATATGCATTTTGAACTGTGAAGGTATGCATGCATATGATAAATTGTCTTCTTTTTTTTGAACGAAACTTGTACATTAAAAATGTGTAATCATTTATGTTTATGTTCTAATCTAAGGTTTAAATGTAATGATGAGACCAAGTAAGTTTTGGCAATTGATGTATTTCATTAAATTTTATTTATCAAAATTGTGATAATTAACTTGTTATTTCTCATCGCTGTTTATACAAGTGTTTGCCTAACAAACTACGACACAAGTGCTTTAAATTTTTCGTCAGGAAAATATGTCAAAATAATATTAAAACTATATAAATCTAATGAAATTAGACAAATTTCTGACGCTTGAAAATTTTATTATATTTTTCTTTCTTTTTTTTTTTTAAAATGGAGAGAGGATCTAAGTTTTATTTTCTTTTTGGTTAGGGTAAGAATTACCCTTTTTTTCTACATACAGCAATTATTATTTTAGCTGTTAGATTAAAGTTTACAGTTTCATTTATGAGTATCATATTAAAAATTTACACCACACATCATAAAATTGTTTCTGATCATAAAACAAACCAATAGAAAGTTAATCCTATGGCTAAAACAGTAGTTCTTACTAGGAGTAAACAATGCTAGTTTCTACTATAAAAATCCCCTTTTATTTTTTGTTTAAATATCAGTTTTTTTTTAAATCACATAATCACAAGCAATTAAGACGCATTGCTCTTATTAATAAATAAATGGTGTTTGAAACTATTACCCTTTAATTTGTTATATGTTTACCGTTTGCTTTTAAACTTTTGATTTTGTTAAATTGTACCATAAACTTATAAATATGTAGCAAATCACCCTTTATTGATAACGATTTTAGTTTTTTGATTAAAATTAATATGTAATTTACATACGAATAGTTAATTAATGACATAAATGGTCATTTTTATATATTTTAACTCAAATTTATTATTATTAATATTTTTAATTAAGTTTTCATAGAGATAGAAAATATTGAATTTTTATTTTGAATACAAATTAGGGTTAAAATTTATATAAAAAACCCTTTTATATTCTTAATGAAAAATCCTTTCACCCTGATAGAGTTACAACCTCGTTACTCACAAAACTGTAGGATCCAGTTTAGTATGTAGTGTATTTTTTAAATTAAATCTCACCGTTTATTAATAGCAGAGTTATAACCCCACAAGATTAAAATAGGATTACTCATTCTTAATTAGTGACCTATATAAATAACATATTAATTTCAATTAAAAAATTAAAATTACTATCAACGGAAATAATAGAGGCAGTTGGACAACTAGTCCGCCCAAAAACTTTTTTGGGCAAATATCCTCTTTTTTTTTTTTTGGTTTTTTAGCATCACAAAACTAGCTTTTTTGCCATCAAAACAGTTTCAGTTTTTTTGGTTTTTACCATGGTTAGATTTTTCTCTTCAATACAGTCCTTTTCTCTTTTCTCTGAAAAAACTGAGACAGTTTCGATGCTAAAAAAAAAACTTTTTTTTAATAAAAAAAAAAGGTCATTCTTCAAGTTTCAAATTTTCTTTTAACTCTTTTTTTCAAAATTTTCCGAAATAGTTTGTTATAGATTCATAACTCCTTTGGCATAAGTTTTCAAAATTATAAATTTGTAGAGCGACTTGTTATTGTACAACAAATTCAACACGCAGCAAATACCCTAAATCAATAACTACGATGGCGATGCCTCATGCTGTCCATCCAACATGATCTCCTCATACCATAAAGGCTTACCCTAGAACTCACTTCCACATTATGTTCGTCTATATGCCTATATATACATTCGCCGGCCGTACAGAGGGATCAATATTTCCCTTCCCTCATAAGTCGTAACATCAGAATCATTAGGCTTTTAACTAAAAATCTTTCGAGTCTCCGTTTCCGAAACACAATGGCTGACTCAGAGGAGCAAGAAGCCGCAGGTACACCGCGATTTTGATCTTTATTTTCCCGATCAATCATTTGCTGTTTGTTTGTTTTTCATGTATTTTTACCGCTATTTGTGCCAGTTCATAGCAGAAGGAGTGTTTTTTCCCAGAGCTGACTGAGGTTCTGATGAGAGAGTGGGCTCGCGGAGGGTGGCTAGTCAGATGTCGAGGTTAGAGTCGACCTTCTATCTCTCTCTCTTTTAATTTTTTTTTTTCTTGTAGTCATGGAATTTGCTCGAATAAGAAAAATGAAGTAACCAAGTGGACAAAATAAAAGGGAAAAAACAATTTTATTTGTTCTCTTGAAGAAATTGCCTTCCGGAGGAAATAAAAATTTTCCTCTTCTGTGTGATATGATAGGGAAAATGGAGGGAGAATTGGAGAGCTGAATTCAGTCTTACAGAAATGGTTTAAATTCCCAGAGAACAGTTACGCTCTGAAAGTAAACAAGAGGGGATCTCCTCTTTGGAAATTTGCCAAAATGACAATCTTACAAGATAAAATTAGTAAAATGACTTTTCATTTTTACAATGAGCGTCCATCCAGAGTGCCATTTTCGAAAATGGACAAATTAAAAAGTTTAACTAAAAGAATTGACTTTTCAAAGATATTAATTTACAAAATGACTTTGGAATGACCTTGCACCATCACAGTCGTTCAACCCAAAAATAAAAAGGTTATTTTGCTAATTTCATCTTGTAGGATTGTCATTTTAGCCCACTCCCCACCCAACAGGTCGTTCAATGTAAATGCATTGTTGATTTTCAAGGACAGGTTTTTGTTATGTAGAAGTCATCTTTACAGCGAGTAGGTTATTTGCAAATACCTATGTCGTGTCTGAGGATGTCGACATTTTGTGTTCCCATCTTAATTCTTTTTGTTTGCTTGGGAATAATGTCCGTGTTCCTGGTTTTTCAGATGGGATCTCACATTTCTTCTGATTGCCATTACTGTCTGTCTGTGTTAAGTAAGACATTGCAAATCATTAGATAGTTGTAATTAGATGCTTGTTTATGCTTTCCAAGTATTGTATGTAGGTACTAGAAGTTTTGTTTTCTGAATACAGCAGGGGTGTTAATTTTTATTGCCATCCACTTGGGACCCTTGTATAATTTCTGCATACTTGTGTCGTCCGTTAGTTTCAAATTTTTAATTGCTTGATCCTACAAGCATTGAGATATTAGTTCTACTTTCCCCCTACGTCTCACCTCATGAGCGTTGTGGGGTACATCTCAATGTTTACATTAACGTTATCTTGGAGTTTGTCATGCTTCTTGTGCTGTTTTAAATGTGCTTGGAGTTTGGAATATCCTCCCACATCGCTATTTCACACATTCCAATTTGGTCAAAAAAAAAAAGTGAAGGAAAAAAAATTGCTTGATTAGAATAAAGTTTGTTTCAATTTTGGGAAACTCTTGTTCAAACTTTAGATGGCTCGTTTTTACTTGGAAGAAAATCGGAAAAGAAGCGAAAATATTTGAAAAGTGCTTTTCAATGCCATGGGATTATGACCACACTAGATACAAATGATGGGTCCACCATTTGAGTTTAATGGGGAGATATAACTCCATGGGGTTGGAATGGTAATGCTCAATATATGTAGAGAAAATAGGTGAGATGGTTGGTTTTGGTCACTTTTTTTTAGTAAATATCAATTTTTTTTTTTTTTTGTGGCCGGTGACTATTAGAATGGTTGAAGCGCAGGTCAATCAGGGATGTATATTTTTTGAAAGGGGTGGCCAAAACCAGTCACCTCACCTAATTTCTTTAGCGTAGGAAAATAGTTTTTTTTTTTAAAAGGCTAATCAATGATTGATTGATTTGCTAGGTGTTCAATCACTCATTGACTTGATATCGATCATTGCTTAACCAATGTCGATCAATGATTTACCGATCAATCATAGATTGACTTGGTGTTATATCACTGATCTATGCGACCTGATCTGATTGACTTGGTTGTCATCTTCCACATACTTATTGCTAGTGGATTCTTGCATGCATTTAAAGCATTGTATTTTTTTCGTTAGGTACGTAACCTTTGAGTTCTGATGTTTATAGTGGCTTGAAGTGTCTTAAGATTTGAAATAAGAAGTGGTGCGAAGGGATGTGAGGTTTTTTTACCCTTTTTTTCCTTCTTTTGTTTTGCTAACTTTTTGATCACTGTCACCTTTTCTTTTCTAATTGACATTTGGTGGCCCGGGAAGCCGTGATTCCTGAAAATCTGTCTCTCGATTTCCATACAGGTTATATAGAGTCAAATTTTCAGGGCACAGCCTGCAAAGTCAATGAAGTTTTAAGGATATCTTTCGGTCGACCTGTGAAGGAATTGTATGATTCAGCTGTGAGACATGCTCTTCTTTGTTACCTGGTTAATTTTATCCTTCTCAGTTTTTTGAAGATTTAGCAAAATTAACCTGGTATTACAAAGATTTTGGGTTCAAATTAGCATTGATTACTTCCTGATAGTTTTTGAGAGTGAAAAATTTCCTCTTCTTTAGAGGTCCACATATATAAATATGATATTATAATATAATTTTTAGGTTCAATTTTTTAAAAAATTAATTAACAAAGAAAATGAATAATGGTCTGGGTTGTTAATTGCAGGAGGTGGTCGATTTCTGCTGCAGATATTGGACGGTGGATCAGGAGGCGTAGCGTTTCACCACAAGAAGCTTGATCTTGTCATCAACGATGCTACGTAAGCAATTAGTAGGGTGCTTTGAGTCTTGTTATCTGACAACATATATCTACATTAAATGTAAATATCTGTGTTATGATTTTTTTTTTTCCCTATTAAAAAAGAGCTGAATTGGAAGAGAGGAAAGAAAAGTTGGACATCATAGTGGGAATTTAGCATACCCAGTTGAAGGAGGCCTTGTTATCAACTCTACACAAAATCATTCTATGAACGAATTCTCAAGCCAAAGCTCAAATCTAACGGCATCTTTGTAACCCAGGTTAAAAATATAATTTCTCTGAAAGTCAGGTTTGCAAAACGATTATATTCTTTAAATATACTTATGATAAACAAAAAAATTAATCTTTTGAGACATCATTACTGTACATAGGCTGGACCAGTAGGAATTTCACCCACAAGGAAGTGTTCACCTCCATAAACAACACAATCAAACAGGTCTTCAAATGTAAGTCACTTATACAAAGTGGTATAAGTCTGACTAAGACCTTTTTTTTTAATAGAAAGTTTTATGGCAAGGCATACTATATTGTAATACATTTGTTTGATATTAAGTCTAGTCAAAACCAAATTAAAATAAAAGCATGTAAAATTGACAGAACCTGTACAAATCTGACAGTTTTAAATAAGGTGTTTCTTCATAGCATATCGTAAAAATCTCATGCATGATTGTTACTAGCCTTGTTGGGAGTTTGACTTGACTCTATTTTTGCATGTTCTTTGCAGATGTGATGGCATACACAGCACACATACCATCTTTTGCAGATACATGGGGATGGGTTATGGTAAGTGAAGTTTTGCTTTGTTGTGGTAACTAAATGCGTCAAACGACAACGTTTTGACTTGCTGTGTGTCTATGTATGTGTATATTTGTTATAAACCAGGCATCTGACCAGCCTTTCTCAGCCAACGCTTAGGAAATAGACAAAAGGAACAAGGAAAGAATAGATGGAGAATTGCTATATTTAAGTGGTGCCCTTTTTCTTTTCTCTGCAACGTTGAATAAGACTGTTGCCTTGTCGTAAGTTCACTTTGCTTCTTTACCTTACTACTTCAAGTAATTTAGAAACTTCAATAGCTTTTGTTTTTCAGTCAAATTACATGTCAATCAAGATGGGTTTTTTTTCAATTTTATTTTTTGGGTTCAGATTGTTGAACGAAACTCATGCGTACACAGGAGAAGACGCGAGGTTTATTCACGGGCTTGGAGTGGCTAACCGCCATTGAGGTCTCAAATATTCAAGCCGATGGTTGGGGGGAATTGCTGTACGGAAAGAAAGTTTAAGAAAAAATAGAAACCTAGTCTGGAAATTCACAAACTTGTTGAGAGAAATCAATCAACAATTTGTTTGAAGCATATTTTGTTTTGGTTGTAGAATTACAAGAAATTTTAGCTTGATTGGTGGGTCGTTCATAGGATTCGAAGTGATGTACTATTATGTTAAAGAGCTTTATCCTATCTCAAATATGAATCAACTATATGATGTGAGGCATTCCGCCATTATGACTTCCATCTATTCGATTGTCTTTCATTTTCAATTTAATAATTCCCCAGTTTTTCTTTTATTGGAGCAATTTAACAATATTGTGTAACACGCAATGATAGTAGTTATAGCTTGACATTAAATACGCAACACCGCCTTAGAAACTTGTATCCTATACATTATTTGATACATGTTATTTTCTAGATTTATGATGTTTGAGAACAATATATATAGGGCAAGTGGAGGTAAGTACAAGAAAAAGACGAACACAAATTGAGCCAATGTGGACTATAAGAATACATGCGGTAAAAGAAATATGAAACCAAGGCTTTGCGTTACTCAGCTTCTACTGACGGGGTCAAAGTTGGAGACTCCAATAACGGCTCCGACAATTGCGGCGAGCACAACTCCGCCAGCAACAATGCTGAGCAAGAAGTTCTTGAACCTCTGGTATCACCGTGGACGCTGTCAGAGCCGCCGCCGTTAGCCCTTTCACGGCCTTTTCTCTCAATGAGGCCTGAACTTCTCTCCTCGATTTGGGCTTGGCCCTTGCAGTCGTGACTCTCTTCGTCAGCCTTCTTGGGGTTGGCTTTAAGAAGGCCCCAGCATTGGGCTGGTTTAACTACGCAGAGATCAGTGACACACGCATTGAAGCGGCAGCCATTGTTGCAACTTGTGTTGAGGAAGAGTTTCTTTTTGGTTTTTCCTCAAAACTGAAGGGGCGCTGGGACAAGAAAATAGAACAATGAAAAATGGTGCGAATGAAATGAGAGGGTGAAATTAAATATTTTCAGCTGACGTGTCTACTTGGAGAAATCCTACGTGGCTAGTTCCGAGGATAACATAGGATAATGTCATCCTCCTAGATTGAATGAAAAATAAAAAACCAAAAACCTCACAAATTGTGCATTTTTGTCATGTAAAATCCTTTAAATATTAGATAATTAAAGCAATAATCCCGTCTTCAACTGTTCTTAATGACAGATTAAAGTGGAAATATTCAAAAAAAAAATAAAAATACAGAAGTCATCAGTGACTTCCTTTAGCTCTATATCCTCCACGCTCTTGAAAAACATCTAGACTCCCATCTTCAATGTCCTCAAATTGGGTACACTTCATTGACAGTCTCCAAACTGATCCTTTTCAAGCCTATCTTTCATTTTAGTGACATGTCCCATAAGAACATTATGGGACTGCCTGGGCCTGCAAGCTTTAGAGAATGGGTTAACAAGGCATGTGGTATTTCTTTATTTGTAGGGTTAAAATATATCTGTAGTTTATGAATATTCTTTACATGTCTCAATGCATATGTATAAAGACATTAATGACTTAAATAATGATATTGTTTGTTTTAATTTATTTTTTAGAATAATTAGAATATATGTATCTAAGATTTCAAACAGATTATGATATCATTATATTTTAAAAAAATCCCTGAAATTAGGTTGATTATTGTTTAAATCCAAATTGGTATCCAAAATAACGATTTTAAAATTCTCTTAACTAAAATATATAATTTTTTTTATAAAATCATGATTTTACTGACAAATTGAAATTAAGATGTAATTAAATTAATAATATAGTATTTATTAAGTCTTTTTCTGTGTCTTACATGCCATATAATTAATATATCATTAAGTTAATGATATGTAACGACATTTATTTTTTTTAATTTGAAGACGTAATAACATTTTTCTTTTTTGTGACAGATAATTAAATTAATGAAATAGTATTTATTAAGTTTTTTTTGTGTGTCTTTATAGGTTATATAATTGATATATCATTAAGTTAATGATACATAATGATAATGATATTTAATGATATTCATTATTAAGTTAATGATATTCATTATTAATGATATTTAATGATATTTAATGATATTTAATATAGTATTTATTAAGTCTTTTTCTGTGTCTTACATATCATATAATTAATATATCATTAAGTTAATGATATGTAATGACATTCATTTTTTTTTTAATTTTAAGACGTAATAACATTTTTATTTTTTGTGACAAATAATTAAATTAATGAAATAGTATTTATTAAGTTTTTTTTGTGTCTTTATAGGTTATATAATTGATATATCATTAAGTTAATGATACATAATGATAATGATATTTAATGATATTCATTTTTTAATACTTCAAGTGATAATGATACTTCCTATTTAGAGTGTACTAATATTATGGATTGCTAATATAACCAATATTACATTAAGTTAATGATATTCATCTTTTATTGCTTCTTTTTTTTTTTTAATGAAATTCTATTGCAAGTAATTTAATGACATAATTGATTTTTTATTGTTGTTTAAGTTACATTGCAATTAATTAAGTATATCTGTATTTTTCTAATATCATTTTTTTTCTAAGACTGAACTAGGAGAAAAATAAAAAAATTTGTTAAAAAAATAAAAATAAACAACTTAGAGAGTATTTTTAGATTCTCAATATATGTAATTTAAAAAAGAGACATAAAAGTAATATTTGTAAAATGAAGACAAATTTTAATTTACTTCTTATAAAAAGGTCACATTGTGTAATTTTTTACTTAGAAAAATAATTTATCAACCCAATATAGAAAAAGCTAACTCTTCTTTGGACTTTGAGTCCAAAAAATCCTTCAAATAGATGTTTATTTTCGTAAAAATTTAAATCAAATGAATCTTTTAAATTTAAGGTTTTAGAATTCTACTCTCTCTTAAACTCTGAGCTCGAATGAGTTTGCTATAGCAAAATTTCATATTTTTTCTCCTATATTTGTGAAAAAAAATCATAACTTATTCATTTGATATCCAATTGAGATGATTCTTCTTTCATTGCGCTTCTAATGAAGAGAGTAATAAATCAAGATCTATATTGTATATTTTTTAATATCATAAACATTAAAATTTTGTTATATTTTTTAATAAATAAAAAAAATTCTATTATCTATTCAAACACAAATTTCAATTTTATTCCCTACTCAGATTAACACTTTAAACACGCATCTAAACTTCAATTCAAATAATAATTCAAATCACAAAACTCAAATCAAAATAATCTAAATCAATATAATTCAAATCCATTTATCAGACCCTTAGAAAAACTCTGGTATGGTGAGGGAAAAAAATTACAGAGACAATCGAGCACAATATTGAACTATCAAACTTTAGCAAATTCCATTAATAGCATCTACCACAATTTTTTTTTATCGATTTTTTGATTTTTATTCGAATTATGAAATGGTTCTTCCACAACCTTAATAGCATCATAACAATCAATAGGTGAAAAGCTTTAGTTGTCCACTTTCACGTGGAGCAATAAGGGTCGGAGAAGTGCAATCACTCATTCTTAATATTAGCATTCTTAAGACCAAAAAGTGGAGTGCAAAGGGGATAGCTCTCCAATCCTAAATTCAATTCCACACGATAGAGTACCATAATAAAAATGTAAAGCCAAAATTCTTAGAAGCATACATAAAGAAGGAAAATTAACAGACGAAGAACTATAACGTACTTGGAGGATTAACCAAAGGCAGCTTGAGCAGTGCAAAATGAAAAATCATCTTTGGACAGCATTTGTGTCTGATGCAGGTTGGCTAAGATGAATTGCTTGTGGCAGCAGATAGTATTTTATGTTCAGCTCTTCGAAAATCCTTTTAATCTCCATGACTAGCTCAGTTCTTCGTTTGTTCTTCTCTCGAAACTCTTGAAACGTTAGGGTGTGGTTAACGTAGAGAGCCATCTTTAACTTGTTCACATTTTCAATCTCAAGAACCACCACATTGTGGTTGGGATGCCAGTGTTGTGGATTCTTCTCTATGTACCTGCGAAGCAAATCGAGAAACGAAACTCCAGTTTGTATTCCATTCATCATATCAAAAATACAAAAAAAAGGGTTAAGAGTGTGTCGGTGAATCTCACTTGTTTATTTTATCTTTCAGGTGGCCTATCTTCTCCACTGGTGTCAAGAAGTCAATTGAGAATTCCACAGAATCACCCATATCTGAGCTTCGGTAATAGTTGCTGATGGGCTTTGTGGACAAAACTGAATTCGGATAGTACACCTTTTCGTTGTTGAGTTTCAAGAAGACAGTGTTTAAGATGTTCATCTCTTCAACAAGCAGCTGTGAAGTTAAGTTGCAAGGCAAAAAACAGAGTTGATGAAGTGAGTCTCAAACGAAAAAAAAATAAAATAAAATACTTTTTTTTTTTCTTGTAAACATTACCGGAACACCATCAACAACACAGCGGTCGCCAACGTCAAATGGATGCATTACAAACACAAACACTATGGCTTCAAAGATGGTCTTGCAAGTGTTTCCAAACATGAAAGCCGCCACCACAAGCTGCGACGAGAGCAAGAGAAGCACTTTTGTAGTAGCAATTTCCACTAGAAGAAGCCACACCACAACAGTCACAATGATAAGAATGCCTGTTACAAGTTTGTTCAGTTGCTTTACAGCTGTTTTGGTGTCATTCAGAGCATGTGCTAGTGCTTTTCGACCATTGTAGACCTTTATCTGCAAGAGTCAATACCAACACCAAAAGCATTATTAAGAGGTAACCTTCTGTTGATCTGATATAGCTTTTACTCCTATCAAAATTAGATTAAATAGGAAGGATAGTTTGAACACAATCTATTTTTGCTGCTTCCATCTCCGTTTATAAAGTTTAGCAATCAAGTACAATTCGTAGGAGGCCCACATAATCAAAGACTCTGGCAATTCAAAGACTTTTAAGTGGAATGTGTGTCCATGATAATGACATGCACAATTACACTTTCTTGCAATTTTAACTTCAAAACATAAAATACTAGTTGCAACAACAAAATCAAAATCAAAATCATTTCTCTTCTATTTTAATACCATCCCTTACAAAGATAGAGGAAAAGAATGCTAAATTTGGCAAAGAACTTGTACTCGGCAATGTAAGTTTTTTTTTACTATATTCCTGCTCCCTATATATGCTTGAAAAATAAGAAAAACTTGCACCACGAAAGAGATCAAAAACAAGAAATGCATTTTTATTTTGAGATTAAACAAAATTAGACTAGAAGGACATACCACCCAATCAGTCAGAGCCTTTCTGTCGATCCGCCCGTTCTCCGTTCCAAACAGCGGAAGCACAAGGTCGACTTCTTCCTTGATCATGAATCTCAAGAGATCATCCTCGTCAATGAACCTACTCATTTGCAATAAGTTAAACCAAAAAACAAATATCAAGCAAAAAAGGAACAACAACAAAGCAACTCAAACATTAGAATAAGCTAAAGACTTTTTTTCCTCACTTGGAACCAGGCTGAGCTACATTCCTAAAAATGTGATAGGCAGCGGCGGTCGCCTCCATCTCGCTGGTAATCTCCTTATCCTTCTGCTCCAACTCGCCGTTCTCCATCTCGTCCAACGTATTTGAAATTGTCGAAAGACCCGAGCTAGCTACCGCGTCGACCAGAACCTTCATGGTCCAAGCCGAGACCTTCTCTTGCTTCATCTTGTGAAGCTTGGCCATGTCGATCGTCTCCTTGGTCTTCCCGGCCTTTCCTTTCTTAGTCGTCCTGAAACTCATCTGCCCCATGCTCGGCGATCTCCCGACCTTCTCGGCCTCCTCGATCAGCGCAGGCCCCGACAGGGTCTGCAGAACATACTGGTGGAATATCGACTCTTGAATCCTATCAAAGAAAGTCTTGACATGGAAATTGGACGCCAAAATCTTCAACAAAAGAGTCTTTATCAGCCAAAGAAACGCCCCAATTAGAAGCGCCACAAGAGTCCAAGACACATAATGTAAAATCTTTCTGGCTGTTTCCGAACGCTTAACCCCACTATTAAACACAAGCACCCATGTCAAAAGCACAAAACCCAACCAAATAAACACTTGAACACTCTTCTTCAGTCCATGGACGAAGTACAAAACCTTCTTCCTAAGCACAAAGTTCCTCTCGATAACGAAAACGACGATGTGCATAAACCAATTTGTGACAAACAATCCACAGATGATCACCATCACAAGAACAAACCACTTCCAAAGCTCCAATTCCCAAATCGTGGTCCTCTCCAGCCTCTCAACTGTCAAGCTCGCCACCAAACAACCAGCGAGAAGCACGAACAGAATCCACTCAACAAAAACCTTGACCTTCACTCTCTTGTGCTTCTCCTCGCTGAGCTTGACCCTCTTGTAAATCTCCTCGTCCTCGTCCTCCGCCGCCAACGACTTCTGAGGGATCGAGACGGTCCGAGCGATCGACGCGTTGTTCGGCGAGGTCCTATTGATGGAGCCCCAGTAAGGCGAGCCGAGGCCGATCTGGTCCGAGCTGTTCTGCTCCTCAAACATGACGGAATCAATCAGGACCGAGGGCTCGCCGAATCGGGACTTCGGCCGCGAGAAGGCCGACCGGTTGAGGGATTTCCGGCGAGCGAGAGTGTCGTTGACGGAGGTCGGAATCTTCGGAGGCTTGTTGGGGCTTGGACTGAACCGAGCAATCTCCGGCGAAGGGCAGCTCACTGGAATTGACTTGGATATACCGGTGGATTCCGCCGAGACTCTTTTGGGAGAATCTGTTGTTTTGTTCATATGTTTGGCGAGTGAAGAAGATTCTGAGCCGCCCTTTTTGGCGTCCGAAGATTCGTTTCGAATTTCAACCACCACTTCGCTTCCATTTTCTCCTTTCTTCTCCGACATGCCTATTTCGCCGCTGTTTGATGAAGTTTTTTCTCTTGCTTCCATGGTTCGAAAAGGAAACCCTATCTTACCATATAAAACTCTGAAACAAAAAGAAAAAAGAAAAAATGAGATTGCTTTAGCAAAGACGATTAAAAAGCAAAAGTAGGAACTTTCTGGATCCTCGTTCTCCTTTGTCTTCCATTATTAAAAGAAAGAGAAAATTAGGAGCTCTGTATTTTTTGGTGTTTTTACCTGAAAATCTTCTGAGAAGAAGAAGAAGAAAAGTAGTCTGATTTTGGTTAGAGAGAAAGATAAGAACAAGCTGGGGGAGTGTGAGCGTTGAAAAAATGAGTGGAAGCGAAAAAATCAGACTACTGTCTGAGAGTTGGATCTCACTGTCTGAGAGTGGAAGCCAGAAGTGTTTGTTGGGCTTGGTTGGATTTTAATAAGTTGGAAACAGCAAACACGTACTTTAGTTTTTTCTTTTTTTCTTTTTTTTTTTTTTTTTTGCTGAGCAAAATGTGTCCACTTTTCAACAAAAAATTCTGTAACTACCAAAAGAAAAACAAAAAATTCGATTGTGTATGTACCCTGACAATACAGTGGCGTACGTTGCATTATTTGTTACCGTTGAAGATTTGTGCTCAACGAAACTGGGCAAATGAACCTTGTCCTCTGTGCGTTAAAGCAAGGGGGTTACGTGCCGAGAAGGAAAAAGTTAAAAAGGAATGTTTGGGACCAGATTGTGAAAGTGGCCCCATAGCATAGATTTTGAAATTTGATCCCCCTGACGGTGTTGTGTCGTGAATAGGTACGTGCCCGGGTTGTTTGCACCTTCTTGAATCTTAAAGGGTAATCCTAAACAACCCGGTGGCCTCTCACCCCGTTTTATGTTATACTATTTGGAAGGCGGAAAATTTTATTGCCACCTTTAAAGGCATCTTAAATATATTTAATTTTAAATTAAAATTATTGATTTTAACTGTTGATTTAAATATCTATAAATTGTAAAACACACAAACTAGATAACAAACGAGAAAGAGACGAGTAAAATGATTGATATATCATAAATTTGGAAGAGATCGTCATTAAGCTTACGTAGATCAATCCAATCACTGCAGGTAGCTGTCTAGCTGAATTGATTATTCCACGTTACCTTTTTTTTTTTTTTTCTTCTTTTGCTGGAAAGGCTTCAGCTTCTTTTGACCATAAAACGACAATTATTACACCAAGTACAGATTAGAGAGTATAAAGTGGATTATTTCGATAAATTGTCTGCCCTCTAAAGCTGCTTTTGGTACGACCCCACCAAGCATTTCGCAAAAAGAAGAAGGATAATCCAAAGTCTTATTTTAATTATGAACTCTATTGGCTCAGTAAATAAGAGGGGAAACAAAGAAAGAACAAAGAAAAATATGCATTTGTGACACTTGCCTATTAAATATATTTATTCATACTTAATTTATAAAAAAAATTTCTTATAGTATTATTTATATTATTTGTTTAAATTATGTCTCATTTAAATAAGTGTTATGTTTATAAAATGTAAGTTTTAAAACATCAAATTTATAAAAATTTAGTAGATATTTTAAATGATCACTTTTAAGGTGTGTGAGAAGCGTGACTAGAACCAACTTTTTGATTAGAAAAACGTATAAAACTTTTATATGCAACAGTAAAAAGGCAAAAAATTGTTATAATATAAAGCTCTTATATGTTATAATGTTTTAAACTAAAAAACTGGTTCTGATCATGTTTGTCAAATGCCATTTTCCTTCGTTCTTGTAACTGGTTTAACCTCCTTCATTTAATTAATTTTGGGTCATCGGCTCAATATACAGCAAGGTAATCAATTATGAAAAACATTGCTTTGTAAAACATGGAACTTCTATCTTAGTTAGGACAGCACTCAAAAAGCAAAAAAAAAAAAAAAAAAAAAAAAATCTGTCAGTGCGATAGTAAGTTTAACACTTGGTTAGTTTGTTGAGAGAAATTAAGAAAAAATGAGTTTTTACCGGCCTAATGTAGATGAAAATTCAAAAACCTACCTAAAATAGCCCTTCAAAGGAAAAAATCTCCAACCAAAAGAGAAACACTCAAATTTGTATTTAATTTTCAATAGTCTAAGTCCAATGACATTTCTAAGTTTAGGCTTATATAGCCTTCTAAAGGATAAAAGCTGTACAATAAAATACTAAAAATAACAACAAATAAACTAACCAATAGAAATAACAAATTAAATGTTAATAATGTTAATTTATTTTAGTTCTTCTTACAACATTTTTTCTCTCGTCTGGAACAAAGAGAATGTGAGTTGTATACCACTGTATCTTCGTGGGAAACAGATTCAGAGACCAGAATTAATCATTCTCATCGATCGAGATTTTTAATAAAAATATATATATAATGCTTTTACACTCTAACAGACATTAGTGTAATAGTATACGTGACATGACCATGACAAAGGCATAGATAAATATTTAGACGTACTTATTAATTATTATTTTCTATTTACTAGTCATGGAATACCTGTATATTTATAAGATGTTTAGTTAGTGGTAAAAACTATTGATATAAATTGTTTTTATTATAGTATGTAAAAATTTTATATTGTAGTAATATATTTTACTGTAGCATGTGAAAGTTTTACATTGTTTATAATTGAGTTTGTGGTTTACACCATCTTTAGCCATAGATAAATATTTAGACGTGTTTATTAATTATTATTTTCTATTTACTAGTCACGGAATACCTATATATTTATAAGGTGTTTGGCTAGTGGTGAGAACCATTGACAAGAACCGTTTTTACTACAGCATGTGAGAGCTTTACACTATAGTAATTTTTTTTACTATAACATGTGAAAGCTTTACACTATTTATTACTGAGTTTGTGGTTCACACCACCCTTGGCCAAACACCCTATTAGTGTAATAGACGCGGAATATTGGCCGAGCATGAAAGAGACTATCATCTTATGTTTGCTAAACTACTTCAAACTCTTACATAGTAAAACTATTACATGTTATAATATAAAACTCTCACATGTTAGTGTTTGAACTCATTTTTTTAAGGTTTAAATTAATTTGTCAAATATCCTGTCGCTTGGTTTATAAATTTGGATGAAAAAATAATTTTTTTAAGAGAAAATACTGTAACAAAAAGATTTTTAGATTGTGATTTGATCCATGAAACAAAAAGGCCTGTTGTGCCATTTCTTTTGTGAATACGACCATTCTTTTCTAGGTTTACAGTGAATTAAGTCGGAATGAGAACTCAAATAAAATAAAAAAATAAAAAAAAAGGGGCCGGAATGAGAACGAAAGGAGAAATAAACATATTACTTTTCTTGTCGAATTCATTTATTTAGTTGACATATGGCATGATGATACAACCACATAGAAGAATGTTACGCACGTGATCTTTGTGTATAGAGTCTGACTTAGAATTTTAGTCACTTATACTAGGTCATTACTGGCGCAAATATTTGTCTTGAAACTTGATATATTCTTCTTTTTGTATGGTGTCTCGCTCAAAATTCTTAATTTTCATATTGCAATTTAGAGCTTGACCTTGAGATTATAGAAGTCAAGTGCAATTTTATTTACGTACTTAATGGTGTCGCAATATTGTTGCATGATATTACGTACGTGTCCTCAAGAAATGCTATAACACTTTAAAACACGTTATAGCTTAAACAATATTTAAGTTGTTTTGAATAACATAATTGGATATTAAACTTACAGGCAATTAACATAGTTACTCAAAAATACTAAGTTATTATGAATAAGGTACTAGGGGTTAACACTTACAGATAATTAACATATAATTGCGCTAACATATATATAATTTCAGCAAACAATAAAAAAATGATTGCAGGTTATATAACACTTTCCAACAGTAGTAATCGGTTTTGAAGTGTTTTCAGAACGGAAGTGATGGTGGCAAAGGGTGGCCTAATAGCGGCATCTTCATTCCATGATAGGCAAATGAGGTCAAGGAGCTCTCCAAGTTGGCCATCGTCGTCTCGAATTAGTCTTGGCCTTAAATTGCTCTCTACAACTTCCATGGCGATCTAACATGTAATATGTAATATATATATATATTTATATATATATATATATGTATATATGTATATATGAGTATTAATCAAGACACAAAAGTTTATACCAGCCCCATAAACATTTCAATAACTATTTCTATTCCTTTCAAAATTGTGAAATTAGTTTAGGCTAGCTCTTTTTATTTCCATTTATGTTTGGATCCACGTGCGAAGACCTTTTTTTTTCATGGAGTGAAGGAACTCCAATATATTAAGGTCTTTTTTTAGGAAAAAAAAAGGAACAAAAATCTACAGAAACGACCTTAAATTAAACGTATATTACTAAAAAGGGTGCAATTTAGCTTCTTCAATCTTAATTAATTGTAAAATTTGTAATTGTCCCTTATTCCTAGCCTATTGTGCATAATTATCTGGACGAGTAATGTAAGGAATACTAATTCTAATCTTAATTTTTATCCCAACTCTTGAGTTATCAATAATTTTAATAAATGTATTCTATTGATGTGACGATTATTTACACGCTTACTAATAAGAATATGACAACTCATAAATTAATACATAAGTTAAAAGTAAATTTTGTATTCCTAATATTTTTCTTATATATAGATTATATATAGTAACCCAAGTTCCCC
>CAMOHE010045633.1:0-20723 GCA_946598075.1 Artocarpus hirsutus | reverse complement strand
CCCCCCCCCCCCCCCCCCCACATATTATATTAATAAAACTATATCCAATAATATACCTTAGTGGGACCATAATCCCTCTCAATGTAGGGATATTCGCCGGTCATAAGCTCATTGAGAATAATACCGAAACTATAGACGTCACACTTTTCATTATAAGGCTCACATTTGATGATCTCTGGGGCCATATAAAGATACGTTCCTGTAAAAGACAAGAGGATAAAGGAATTATATTGGGAACAATTAATCATGTTATATCAGGCGAAAACAATGACATATATAGGAATATACGATTCAAACTAAACAAAATACGTGTGAGAATGTTTCAACAAAATATATATATATATATATATATATATATGTGATAATGTTTTTAAAAAGATTAGGGGAGACAAACAACTGTAGTGGAAAGGTATATAATTGACAAATTTTCTGTAAGGGAATCTGCATTTTTCCTTCAATTAATTTGATATACATTTATGATTGATCATACCATATACGACTATACTGGTATGATTTCTCCCATCCCCAAATAAATATATCTTTAAAGATACACTCATTAATTTTTACTGAATAAAAAAAAAGATGAAAGACACTAGTATTTATTTTGTTGAGCTCAAAAATTGCCTGGAATTTATTGTAGAAGTAAGCTTCCTAGCATTACTCCAATACTAAAATAAAAGAGTTTGGACTCATAATGAGTCATTAATCTCAGGCTTATATAATAAAATTATTTTTTCCCAGCATTACTCTAAAATTAAATCAAACAGGCCGTGATTGAAAATATTTTGTAAGGCACAATAGTTACAGTTATAAATTGCTATGCCATAATGGTTCTTTATAAATATTAGATAATTTTAAAAAAAACTTGAAAAATATAAAAGATCAAAGATAATATAATATTAGGATGGTAAAACAAATCAGAATTTGAATTATTGGCTAAATAATGTATAATTCACCCCAAAAAAAAAAAATTTGCCTGTTTCGCCAGAGAGCGCCATCTCTGCATCGCCCAAGAACCGAGCGTGACCAAAATCCGCGACCCTCACGTGCAAGGCATCGTCCAGAAAAATGTTGCTGGGCTTCAGATCCCGATGAAGAACTTTGGGCCTTTGTCTGTGAAGATACTGCATGGCCTGGGCGATCTCAAAGGCCCGGCCCAACCTCTCTTTGAAAGGAGGTAGCGGCGTGAGCCTCTCTTTGATCCGCCTCTTAGCAGGCCCATGAAGCCACTCCTCCAGCGTCATGCTGAAGAACTCCGTCACCGCCCACGCGCGGAAAGGAGGGTCAAGACACGCTCCCATCAGTTGGATAACGAAAGGGTGGCGTTGGCGCGCCAACGTCTCCATTTCTTGGGCGAAGAAGGCCACGCCTTTGTCGTTTGATTGGAAGAAATCGGGTCGTATGCATTTCACCGCCACGTCGAGTCCACGCCATGTTCCCTTGTGAATGTCGGCCGTACTTCCTTGTCCTATTTTCTCTTGCAGCTCAATCTGCTCAATCAAAAAACTCTTACCACACAGCAAAGCAGGCACGAATATATGATGGAGTTCTTTTTATTGGTTTTTTTTTTCCTAATTTAAAAGTCTCTGTTTTGTTATGTGTTAGTTAATTTTTAAGTGTTGGTTTGCATTTCTCTTTCCAAATTATGAACAAATTTATTAGGTGAAGTATAAAGGAATATACATTCGTCACAATTTTTCTTGGACTAAATTCTATCATAGTTCAACAATTGTTATCAAGTTCATATGAATAATGTAAATCAGATAAAAAAGGAAAGACTTTTTTATTTGTGCTATTTAAATCAAACAGCGTTAATAAAGTAAGTGTAACAACATTGTTAAAAAAAATCACTTTCCATATCAAACTGAATAAGATTTAAATCTCAAAATAACAATCGATGATCCTATTAAACCTATAAATTGGGACACTACATTGTATGATCTCCCCAGTTACAATCCATGGCCCCGTTAAACCTATGATTTACACTTGTTTGACTGCCATATGATTCAACGTTGACAAAAAATAAAATGGGATTTTGGTACGAGTAAACTATGATGTGTATTTGATAAGCAAAACAAAAATATGATTTGTACTTTTTTAAAGAAATATACGATATGTAATTAGAAATGATGGACCTCGTCTGGAGCAATGTACCAGCCATTTAGCTTGGCTGTGTCAACTAGAGAAGCTAGCTCCGAATGTTGATGCAGGGGAGTTGGAGTTTGAGGAGTAGGAGGAGCATCTTTATTTTGGACAATAAGTTCCAAGAATCCATTATCCTGCGCTATTTGAAGACAGCGTCTGAGATACTCTTGAGTTCTCTCCATCCTCTTCCTATACGTTATCCTCATATCTTTCTGCTTTTCCACTTCTCTTTCTAGGTCTGCTACCTTTACCAGCGACAGTAGTGTTATCAATTTATGTCACTGTACTAGCATAGCATAAAGAAGAACATGCATTGACCAAAACGAGTGGGTTTGGAGCAATTCGAATCAAAAAGTTTTTGTTCAAGTAATTTTTGTTATAATATTTTTGCATAAAATTTAAATTATTATAATATTTTTAGGCCTAAAAGGCTTGACACCGATTTTATAGATGGGCCTTTCTTTTAAGCCCATTAAAATTATACCCGTAAAGAATTTTCCCAACTCCAGAGTCAGACGACACTAGAAACATTCACTTTCCGAAAATTGGCTCCAAAAGAACAACGGTAAACTACTTCAATAAAGTTGTGGAAAATTTGAGTTCTCATCTTGAGAAAAAAGGACTAAATGAACATTTGAAAAAGAGGGGTCCGCCGAAACTGATTTTTATATATTTTGAGGCACAGTAATCAATGAGTGGCATGCCTAAAGCCTTACGCCCTCCAAAATTGAAAGTTCGCCACAACTAATATAATTATGCACACAGACTAGCCTGGCATTTTGACCATTTGACATTCCAAATATGGTCGTATTCCCACCGATAATTCTTAATTGATCACGGAATTAAATAAACACATGCACTCGTGAACCTTAATATGCATGCCATGCACATCCCTAGCCGTGGTCCAAAATTTTGATTAGACAAAGAAAAACCAACTGAAATGTGGTCCAATTTTTTTTTTTTACCTGTTGCCCCAATTTGGAGGTTGGCTCATCACGGCGGTTTGTGGAGACAATTGAACCCATTGTGAAGCAGTCCTTAAGCCCCCGGCAACAACTGGCAGGCTGCACAGTGGCTGTGTCGTGCTTCTGGCCTGGCTTTGAATTTTCTTCTGCCAGCGCTGGCCAAGACCTAGATTGAGTGCCGGCCCTCATGGTGGAAGAATTGGGGAAACTTAAAGGAAGGTCTAACACTAAATATTATAATGTATTACAACGTCTCACTAATTTTATGAGCGATATTTCTTATCTACAACTTGATTATTTAATTCTTGACCTATATTTATCAATGAAAAAAATGCATTAAATATAACAGACTTCACAAAAAAATTAAAGAAACTTTAATATTAGTAGGACGTTGTACTAAAAGTTGATGGAATCGAGGGTGCAGAAATACGCAACCTTTTCTGGGGGGACCTGGTGGCTGGCTTGGGCGATTATGTCTATGAAAAATTTGGAGGTACGTTTATTTGGCCTAGGAAATCAATATGAAAGTGGATAAAATTTGGGCGGTGTTTTCCACCACGTAAAGCATTGGATAGGTACAAATATTAGACCACCATATACATTACTGTGGTCCTCTCCAATATTATGAAGAAACTTTGGAAGCAATATATACGATACGTTGGTCCATGCAACATATATATAAAAATATACACGTATGTATTGTCGACAAAATGAAGTTCCTTTTCGTTTGTTTCTTTTGAAATCTTTACAGTTCAATCATTTTACCCTTGCCGTTTGGAAACAGATTCTTCCAAGTTTAATTTCCAATCCAAAAAGTTAAAAACATTAAAAAGTTGTGGCCTTGTTAAAATTTTTGGCTTTATCATTGCAATTGGAGGTGAAGGAGGATTCCGTTTATATGTTATAAGTTATCTTTTCTTCTTTATACCAACGGACAATTAAAATAGAAGTTTTATTTAATCTTTTTTGTCTTTTTTAGACTTTTATTTGGGTTTAAATCAGTTTGAAGGATATATAGAATGTTCCAGGAAGAGATTGACAAGTGCATGGATAAATTAAACAGATAGCTAGGAATTTATTAATCTGTCATAAAACCGATGGCTAAAGACTAAATTGAAAAGTTCTACATTATTGATAATCGAGCAATGGAGAAGGTGAAGCGCCACATCAATAGGTTGCACTTGGCATATTTAAGCTTCTGCTAATTTGTTGCAATTAAATGTTCTGAACTAAGGGCTAGCCGTGGCAGCTGCAGCTTATCCCCTTCGGTGGAAGAAAATAAAATGAGAACAAACACAATTTTTTACCTGTCAATAGGTTGGTTCAGCCGTTACGATACATGCCCTTCTTCTGCTCTTGAAATTAGTTCAAGATTCAATGCTGTAAAGTCTCCTTTTAAGGTCGGTCCATGCTAGCTCGATAGACTGTGCAAGCGTTGAGCTTGCGGCATGTAGTAAAACTAAGTTTATCATTTAATATTCCATTTAAGAAGTATGGTTAGAACTAAAAGTTGTAATATGTGAGAGGTTTTACACTATATAACAACCAAAAGTTTGGATTATAAAAACTGATTTTGCCAAACATTAAGTTGAATTGAATCAGATTCTTTTGGTTTCTAATACTAGGCCCTTAAATATTTACCATGGACAAAAAGGAAGAGGGCGGGAAGACACTAATGAACTTTTTTTAATTCAAGTTTTAACTCTTTCAGAGGAGATAAGATCTCATCTTCATGAGTCACGAGTCATACACTTTGGGGGAGAAAAAGAAAAAGAGGAACAAAAGAAAAAAAAAAATGCTAAGGATGTTGCAGGAAACAAAAATTCACCTAGGGATCGACAACGTTGAATCACTTATATGTTTCGTCTACAAGTAAGCAAAGCAAGCAAAAGTGAAAGATGTCTAGAGTTGATTGTGGAGTGTGGTCCATCATCTACTTTCATATAGCTGAGCTGCTGAGGTGAGCCTTATGGGGTCATCTTTTACCCAATACTTGGACTATGACTTCTAAAGAGATGAATCTTAAAAATAAGAATAAAAAATAAAAAAAAACTTCCAAAGAGATGAAAAGGGCTTAATCCACTTATGATGACATTTACATGTGTAAAAGGCACATGGGTATTTAAGGTCTATTAGTAGAAACTGTTCTCATGATATTAAATTAATATCGCCCAATTCACATTCTTGAACTAAGCGATTAACAACAGCAACCACTAGTACATGGAGTTGGTTTCGCAACAATGTTGGCACTAATAAGTTTCAAGTGTTACAGTGTAAAACTTTTATATATTATGATAAAAAGTAAAAGTTTGTTATAGTATAAAGCACTTACATATTATAATTTTTAAGTTACAACATTGTTGTCAAACCAACTTGTAGTAGTTTCATATATATATATATATATATATATATATATATATAATACAAGGTATACATTCAAGATTCAAAAAAAAAAAAAAAAAGAAAGAAATAGAGAAAGGTTTTTAATTACTTGTTGAGTTCGTTAATTAAACGGTACTTTTAGACATTTATAAGTTCCTGCCACCAAGATACTTGGACTTTCTCTCTGATTTGAAGTATGCATGGATCCCCTTTATCGTTTGTTGATGATCACTTTACCAGCATGCTGTGATGCCAACAGAACATAGGAGGTTCACTTTTGTTACCCGGGAAATTGATAGAAAAAATATTCCACCTCTAAGAGGGGAAAAAATACAAATACAAATGAAAAATAATATTTATCTTCTTATTCTTTTATTTTTCCTTCCTCCCTTTTGGTAATATTTATAGTTGTATACTGCGCGTGCATGCTGATTTGCGCGCCTTTACTGTTGTACTTGTACGGGAGATCATAATATAAAACGACCATAATAGCTAAACCAGCAGTGCAATGAAATATAGTATGCCAATTGTATATATGTATATACTATGCAAACATCTGAACCAATTAATTATCAAATGTTTTGTGAACTTTGTGCACAGGTCTCGTAGTCATATAATTATTATTACCTTTCGTTTCTTTCAAAATTTAAAGCCGTAGAATTTGAATTCCACGTCCTGTGGTGGAGCAGTAAATTATGTATAATTGCTTAGATTATGTCTGCAGTTACAAATTCATATAAAATGAATATTAATCTACCATTATTTTCTCAAATGTTTATGTGGGTTCATCGAGTTATTAATTTTGACCATGAACTCTAGGACCAAAGTTTTTTATGAACAAAAAATAAAAATAAAAAATAAAAAAGAGGATGCTTGAATCATACTATATAAGAAATAGGGTTTTTGACACATTTGCTCTATATTTTTTTTTTATATTTTTGCAACGTAATTCGTAAACTCTTTTTTGGTGGCAATTAAATTCCTAAACTTAACAAAGTGTGACAATTAATACTTAACTACGAACTTTTTCCAAAATTGAGCCAAAAAACAATTATATGAGATGCACGTAACTTATTTAAAACATCTATACGTCTCATTTATTGCCAATAACAGTCCAGTTAGTTAATTTTGTACCCAAAAAAGGAAGAAAAAACAAAACGAAAAATTATATCATTCGTAATAATTTTTAAACAATTTTGTTAGCTTATATGTGTATTTTAATCATTAAAGCGCCTAAAATATTGTCTATTATGGGTTACGTACGTTTCATGTGATTATTGTCTGTTTTAATTTTAACAAACATTTGTGAATAAAGGACTTAATTGTCATACTTAATTAAGTTTAAGGATCATATTACAATGAAAAAAGTTTAAGGACTATATTATGAAAAGGCCTAAAATCTAAGAGTAAACAAGCTAAAAACCCAAAGAATTATTAGATAAACAAAAGGAAAATTAATGAAAACGATGTAATAAATATTAAATAATTTTAAAAACAAAGTCGATGCTGTTCTTCTCAATGCATTTTAGGTGATATCGCCTAAGAACTTAGGTTTTCTTTTTATTCTCATCTCCAACCACAAACAATATTCTTCTCATCATTGCTGCCGGCGACTTCCCCACCCACACCAATTGTTACGGAATATTTATCTTAACGAAGCGTAGAGGAATGATCCTAATAAACAAATCACCTCATCTTCTTCCTTAGTTAACCTTTAATTACCCCTTAACATCAATTAAAAAAGTACTTTGCAAGAGTTCAAACTATAAAGTTGCTCAGTCAGAAACTATAAATTAATAGACAAACTGCATAACTACATTTTCTTGAATAAGTTAAGAATCCACCACCGCCTTAAATAAATATATGTGTAGCTTTTGCAATTTGTATTTTTTAAAAATTTCTTAATCATAAGATCATGTTAAATTTTGACTAAAGAGCCAAATTCTCTTTTGGTGGGTCTCCCCCCGCTATCTATTGCACTCCGAGATGACCCACTACATGCTTGTCACGTCCTAATTAATCTTATTTAATTGATTGGAAATTATTAAGTCTACTAACAATGTACCCTCTTAGGTATTTCTTTTATGTGTTCAAGCATGTTGATATTCGTATATTAAATTCTAATCAGTTCTAGGTTCATTAATCATTTCTCAATGTATGTCCTCTAAAACTCATCTTAAGTATTACTAGTTCATTAAACTTGGTTACAGTGTTTGTGTCGTATTATTATTGTTATTGTTATTGTTATCATCTTAATAGGATGCCCAAAAAAAAAAAAAAACTTTGACACGTGTAAACTATATGTGGTTTAGTGTGTAACATATAGCAAGACACGGCTATAAATAAGAACCAATAATGAACCAATAACTTATTTTAGAATGTTTTAATTTGAAAGATGATGGATCAAACTGATATAGTTCGGGTTTTAAATTTTGTTTCATCCAATATCTTTTTATCAACAACAACTCATAATTAATTAAGACCCCGTAATGCCATGACACATATCTCATAATCAATTAAAGACTCCGTAATGTCATGATACATATCTCATCATTTTGTAAAAGACATTTTGGTTAGCTAGATAGCTTAAAAAAAGTCTTTTGTGAAAGCATGATACATATGCGACCCTTCTTAATCATTTACAACTGCTACTTATGGTTCTCAAAGTAGAAAAAGTGATCATTCCTGTATGTGATAGCGTACTCATCCGTAGCCTTTTATGCTTTAATCCACCAGCTCTACTAATTAAATGCCCTTTAAAAGCCAGAAAACTATATATGGGTTCCTTATAAAGATGGAATTTATCCCAATTTAATTTTTGCATGACAAATGACTACAATTAATTAATGGCAAGTTACGATACGATACTTATGTTAAAAAAAGCAAAAAAAAAAAAAAAAAAAACTTATGTTGGTTGGCATATTTAACGATGCACATGGTGCAAGATTCCTTTTTGTACCAGAAAGAAATGATAATACAAGTGGGATTGTATCGTTGAACATGTATATATTCTCAAATATTAGTTAAGATATATGTAATCTTGAAGGTTACGTTTTTCAGATCTTATCTTAAATGTTTACAAGTACCAATTAATCACTTCCACCGCACTACACCCCATCAAAATCTTCTCATCCTTTAATTGATCATATATTTTTCAAATTAAGATATCCTCTTAAAATATATAAAATAAAAATAAAATACCTAAATAACCTTTTGTTTAGTACATCGATTCAAACTCTTTAATTCAAGAGTATATGATGTAAAGCTTTCAATAGGTATAATATAAAGTAAAAAATTAGCTAAAAGTAAAAATAGCTACAATATAAAGTTCTCATATGTTATAATATTTTAATTTATTTTTTTAATTTAACCAGTTTATCAAATACCTGAAAGCACGAGAGAGTACTACCTGTACTCTTTCTACGGCAAAACAAACTTCAAATGATGACTTGCCTAATTTACCCTTTATTTCTTTCACACTAGGAACGAAACTTAACAAGAAAAGTGCTATCTCTGATAAATATATTGCTACTTTTTTTCCCCATCAGTGGTGGCATGCTTCTGTACTTATAAAATAAGGAATAGTACACCCCACCATAGCTCTTAATTGTTTTCTTCTCTTGAGAGAGAGAGAGAGAGAGAGAGCGCTCTGTGCTGCCTTCAAAAATCACTCAACTAAAACTTGCTCTACAAATCTCAAGTGCCATACTTACAGAATTATGGCACGTCAAAATGGCAATAGCACTTCAAGAAAAGTATGAATGAACCTAGCTTCAAGAAATGACTGTTTTATTTGGTTGTGTATATATATAAGTATGTATACCCTCTTACATTATGTAATTTTAGGACCACCGCAAGTTTTGTCAAGTTTCTCTCATTACTATAATTTATGTGAGATATTGAATAGTCAGCTACGTATCCAAGACTAAGTAAATGCTTCTAAATTCTGAATAGTAATTCTTCTTGGCCCATTTACTCCAAGAAGCTTGTAATAGGACAAATTAGAGGGTAAATCTTTGGAATAGACATTTTTGTTTTTGCGTAGCCATTGGCATAATCTCACAAATAGTGTTTAAATTTTAATTTCAAGTCCACTTTGGTTTTTGAGTTTTAAGGCGTTTAAAACTTATCATGGTCTATCATTTTGTTTCAGTTATAATATTTTTTTCAGTTGAATGTTAAGAAGTAAACACAATATGAATAGTATTTCATTAATAGTGTTCTATTCCACCGCTACAAGTATAACCTGCTTTGTCAGCAAAAAGTTATTTTCTACCAACATCATGTGTATATTATAGTCCTCCGTTTAACATCCAAGTAACAGGAGAGTTAAAACTAAGACAAACTGATAATTATATTTAAAGCTGATGACATATAAAAATTATATACCAAAATAAGATCAAGAATGTAATTTGGGGATTTCTCTGGTAGAAATCCCTACTGATGGTGTATATTTTAAAGCAACTAGATTTGTTCAACAGTAATTTTTTTACAATTTGATGGTTAAAAAATAAGTACTCACAGATAGGTATCTTTGCGATACCGCCAGAAAAAAATTGCCTAATTTGGGACCATTCCTATGGATTAACCCCATTTGTTTTGTCCAATTCTATGAAACTTCCAAGGAATAAATGGGAGCTAATGATTGAAGTTTTGGCTTGGATGGACAGACAGAGGCATGCACCCAAATCAAAACAGTGTGAAATATCTTCTGTTGATTTTCTTGGTTGTTGGGATTGGAATGCTTATGATGGCCTGAAGCTCACGCAAGCTTCAAGTTAAGAGGGGCCAATGTGTAAATCCAATTGCAGAGAAAGAAAAGAAGAAAAAAATTAAAATTAAAAGGAAAGCAAAGTGCTTTAATGGTTCACTTTCTCTATTCCCATGGGCGAAGATCTGCCTTTCCTTTTACCATCAGAGCACCTCTCTTTCATCAATCTTGCTTGTCATTACGATCTCGAATCTTTCGTTTTCTTCCCCCTCTTTTTCTTTCCTCTTCTTTTATTTTCTCTTTTCCTTCCTCTATCAAACTGGTCTGTCAGTGTCTATCTGAATGTTTGATCATCAAGAATTTACTGCATCCCCACTTCCCCCTTTCTTTTTCAGAAATCAAAAACTCTCTCTCACTTTTATCTTTTCCTCTCTCTCTTCTTTGAAACCCCAAGACAGTTGTTGCCTTACCAACTTGCATTCATATACACCTAAAACTCTACAAGTGAGAACAACAAACATACTTGCATCAACAACAATTTTATAGCTATAAAAAATATTCCTTCCAAAATAATTTATAAGATAAGATAGTCTATCGTTGTCATCATCACTAAAAAATAGTACTCGGAATTTAGCTCTTAATTATATGAAAAACATTTGACAAAGGGGTTCACATAACCAATGTTCATTTGCTCTTTAAACTAATTAACATCAGCATCTATGAGTAGTATCTTCATACTCTAAAGCCACCAAACAACAACACGGAAGCTATAATTCGTGTAATAAAAAAACGTAAAGACAAAAAGAATTTTGAAAACAATGTGGGACTTCTATATCACACAAATTAACAAAACAAAACCAAAAAAAAGCTACATTATTAGGTCATTAGCAATGGCACGATTTTTATCAACACGAGTTGTTTCATACACTGGCAGCTCCTCTTGGTACCTAATTTCCTTACCGATCACGGCGAGGTGATCGAGCTCGAACAAATCCGAGCTCGAATAGCTCGCCGCATCGTCGAATTCTTCATCCTCAATTTCCTCATTGTCTCGAATTTTCTCGCCGATGAAATCCTTCATCTTCTTAGTTTGGTTTTGGTGGTACTCTATCAGAAACTCCCTGGCCGTTTCTTCGACTCGCCGGGTTTTCTCCAACACTTGTTGTCGTACTTTAAGCTCGTCTTCGGCCACTTGCCTCACCGATGACCGACCGATTTTCCACGCCGTCGGTACCGATACCGGCATTAGAGCAGAGTCTTGTTCCTTGTACAAGCATTTATGTCCGCACGGGCGAGAGTCTTCGTCCAGGATAACGCTCACCGGGTAAAACCGAACCGATCTTTTGGCGCCATTGTTACGCAGTTTCTCCTTTGTTGAAGGCGAGTTCTTGCTCAGGCACGATCTCGAATACGACGATGCAGAAGAACAAGTGCTCGTTTCCTTGTAAGACGACGTCGTGTTGTAGCTCTTCGGTACTTTCTTGGAATTCGTGAAGAGGGAATTGAGGAAGCTGGCGAGCTTCCCTCCCGGCGAGATCGGCTGCTTCACCTTCTTCAGATTGCTGTAAATCTTCAAAGCCCTAGACTTTGACTTGATCAAAACGTCGTCGTTATCAAGCTTCTGCGCCCGAGATTCCTTAGGCCTGCGATAATCGTCGAACACGTAGATTTCTTCTCTCTGCTCGTAAAACAGAGCGCTCCTCTGCTGTTTTCTCTCCGTCACGGCCGTACGCACGGGCTTTGGCCTAATCGCCGGCGGCGCGGAGTACGAGGAAGATGCTAACCTGGCACCGTAGATGGACTCGGTGTCGGACGAAGAGAATCCGCCGGAGCTCGAGTCGGAAGAGCTCGAAGTGGAGCTGAAGAACAGAGGGTCGTTGTTGTCGTTTTCCGATAATTTCCTGTCGTTTTCGGGGTAATATATCCTTCTTTGGGTTCCAACCTTTTCGCCGGCTTTCTTCTCCATCCATTTCTCGATCAGACATGCTGGGCGAAAGCTGTTCATCTCTTCCTCCTTCTCTTCTCGTTTAATCATTACTCTGCTAGTTTTGCTCTGTTTCTTCGTCATTGCTTCTCTGAAGAACTTCAAATCCTCGCTGTTCTTCTCTCCCTCGTCGATCGACCGGTATATTTTGTCCAGAAGGCTCGAAGAGAAGGATGGGATTTCCTTCTCGTGCTTGTATCTACCTTCTCTCAATGTTTTCTCAGGCCTATACATTTTCTGCATATTACAATAATATATATATATTTATATAAATGTATACAATATAATACGTGACAAAGAAGATGATGATGATGAACCTATGTATGAGATGAGAGTGACAAAACAAGACTTGAAAAGGCTGATTGCTTCGAGTTAGCGGGCTCTCTCTCTGTTTATGTTGTCTGCTAAGTGAATTTCAAAAGCTGCTAATGTGAAAGACAACTCCTAAAGAAAACGGACATGTATATACGGAGCAAAATATTGGGTCGTACTTCTTTTTTCTTGTTCTCTTCTCTCTCTTTGGTATTTCTGGGCCTTGGCAATGAAAGAGAAAAAAAGAAAAAGAGCAAAGAACAGAACAAACAGAACAGACGATGATTGTCTAGAGAGAGAAAATTGCAAAGAGAAGTTGTATTGTATGTGAGAGAAAGGAAGAGAGAGGATTTGTAAATTGTGGTGTGTAATGAGAGCGCAAATTGCACGCCTTGGAGATGAAGCGAAGGGGAACAGGGGAGAGAGGGCTCTTTATAAGGGGGTTTCCGTTCCACGCGGGTGCATGTCCATCGTAATTGGAGAGAAGGGTACCCCCACCCCCCCAAACAGGCTGTCACACGATGACGTGGCAACAGAGTTTTCTTAATTTTTTGTTCCCTAATTTACCCCTGTAATTTCGCCACAATGACGCTTCCACCCCCTTCGCTTTCAAATAGTCGTCCGTCCGAATTCGAATTTCAAGCCGTTGATCATGTTGATGGGACAGAGCATGAGCGAATTTGATCGCCTGTGGTGCCGACCACGAAAGATGCCGTGCGCGATAATATAACTGTAACAGTGAGCGGGGTCCAAATGTCGGCGTAAGATTCGAAAATTTTGTTTGAGTTGTGCAAGGAGTAGTTCTGGAAAGCCACACACAGGATTTTTCTTAATGTTTTATTATAATATTATTTTGCTCTATGATTTTTATTGATTGACGAATGGTTGACCTTTAATGGTTGACCTTTTCTTAATGGAGGTGTGCTCAATTTCAGTCAAATTCATTATTAACTTTAATGGAGGGGTAAAGAGAATTATAACTGTTACGATTACGATGATTCCATGAAAGTTGAAAATGTTGAATCTATATAGAGAAGTGTTAAAAATTTTTATAGTTATATTAGGGAATATTAAGAGATAGTACTAATATATAACAATCCCAACAAACTAAAATGGAATTTTTTTTTTTTATTATTCTATATTCTGAGGAGAAAAAAGAAGGCCATTGTTTTGCCGAATTCAATGTTTTCAGATTTAAAATTCCCAGTGAGCTGGCGGAGCTGTAGTTGAATTTTTGGAAGACGTAACCAAATAATAATTCATAGCAATATGACAAAGAATTAAAATTAGATAATATATTAGCAGCTGTTATATACAACATTAGCAGCTGTAATAAATTGTATATTATAACTTTGGCCTATTTTTGGTAATATAAGGCGTGCAATTTGTTTGTATATATCTTGTTTTTGGAAAAAGGCTTAACTCGTTTATTTTAGAATACTTTGTATTTTGAAGCAAAGTATTTCTTAATTCTTGTATTTTACATATTAGAAGTTGAGGGGGCACTAATCTTTTGGACTAAGGAATATTACGTGAAAATGATTTGATACAATATGCAAGTTGTTGATTAATTTGGTAGAATCAAAAAACAAGAATAATTAGTTTGGTTGGTGTACTCGCCGTACTTGATTAGCATGAATTTTTAATCTTCGACAATCCTTCTACTTGCATTAAGCTTGTTGATATGCACTCAAAATTAATAGATATGGAAACATGTACTTTTTTAGTGCTAGCAACTACTGCAAGGCCAGATCAGTTTGTGTCATTGTTCACCTAAAAATATCAATTATAAAAGACGTTAAAAAGGAAAAAAAAAATTGAAGAGTTGGAATCTATACCCAATTATACCATAAGGTGAAAGAGTTTGAATCTCCTCATATTAAAATATATAAAAAAAAAAAAGAGAGAAACAAATAATCTCACCAGCACAAAGTAAATGAGCAAAAACAGAATAAGGGAAATGGTTGGGGTAATTATGTTGGTAAAAACAACATGCGGACGTAGTAATGTTATCAAGGATGTAGAAATGGTTATAAATTTGCTCCTTATGATATGTAAATGTTATTTTTGAATTTTGAAAGTAGAAGCTCTATTATCGATAAACGAAAATGGAAATGACAGTTAAAAAGAGAAAACAAGGGGACTAAAGAGAAGTCTTTAATCATGGGAATTGGAATATTAACCTTTTTTAACTTTGGATTACCTCAAAAATCCAAGGGAGCCTGGAAATTTTGAGCTTTAATCATGGAAATTCAACCGGGGAGCCAATATGTGTCTCTCTTCACATAAGCATTTCAAGTGCTCAAATTTGATAACGGCTCTTTGCCATATTCGAGCCTTTTAAATTGATATTGAACATTTGACCACACAACATTGGAATGTCTTTTTTTTTTTTTTCAAGCAGGAAGGACACGGTTTGATTAAGGCTGATCAAAACTTTTTCTTGTGAAAAAGTAAATACATTTGTAGTTTTATTTATAACTCTTATCAGAATGGTTTGATATCTATTATGGTACAAAGTAACTAAATCAGAAACTAGCATGGGGGAAATGAAACTTTATGCTGGCTCATGAAAAGTCTATGACTTCCAAAGTTTCAAAGTTTCAACGGAACGAATACTATCTCGTCACATATTGGTAACCGTGTAGTATGATTGTTAAAATCTCTAAATCTCATTTGCATCAAATTAGAGACCAAAATTGAAGCTATACAATAATAGATAGCCAATGAACTATACATGAACTATAATAGATAGCTATATGTATACAATGTGACTTTTTCTATATATAATGATAATTGTTTCTATAATTTAAGCGTGAAATCTCCCACTTCATTCATTCCGTCGTATAAAAAATGTATTCACATAAATCTATTGTTTTAAGCTGATATAAAACTTATAATATATATAGGGTGTTTGGGAAATATGGTTAGAGGTGAAACTTTTAAACTAAAAACTATAACACGTGGGAGCTTATTTTTTAGTTAGAACTGATTTACACCCGTATATATACATATATATGTGTGTGTGATATATCTATATATGCACACAGAATAATAAAAGCTTATGCCAGTGGGGAGGATCCACGAAGAGCCCCACGCACCGTCACTGAAAACAACTGAACAAAAATCCGTCTGACCAATAGCCTCCACAGCTAGCCAAAAATGCAACTACATACCCACATTACACATATGGCACGTAGCGCGCATTCATATCTTAATTTTGTGCCACAGTTGATAGTTGATGAAACAAGAGCATAATTATTAACTATCCTGAAAAGGATACGCCTTTTGAACTTACATCAAGATCCAAAACGAACCCCACAAGGAGTTAAATGACTATTTCACTTTGCCCCCATAATCCTTGCCAACATCACATGTATTTTCCAAGTTTGGCTTTCCTCTTGCACATCCATTCCAAGACACGGGTTATGATTCGTCCAACCTCCTTAACTCTTTATGCCACCCTCTGAGGAGGGTGACACAGAAAGGTCCTTGATTTGGTCTCTTCATTAATTCTTTTTTTTTTTTTTCCTTCTTTGTGATCTTATTATCACTTGGATTAATTTTTTTGGATTAAAATAAGCTCCTTATGAGGTTGGCTTCCACTTAGACAATGATCCTATGTACTTCCTTTCCGATGGTTATGGATCTCGGGGTGATATAAAATCTGGTGGGCCATGTGTTTTGGGCTGTGGTCAGAGTTGGAGACCATGCATTTTTATGTGATTTGTATTGCTAATGATCGGGGCACTTTCCTTTTCCTCATATAGTGAGACCCACATAACTTTAATTCTTGGTCTCGTAAGAAATCCCTTCAAAGAATCCCGATAGAAATTGGTAATTGATAAATATATGGCTTTTTCTACAGTCAAACAACATCTAAATATAGATGTTACAAGCATTTAAAAAAAAAAAAAAAGATGTTACAAGCACTATCTTATCATGTTATATATTGTTAAAAGTATATGGGCTTGTTCTATAGTTTCACCCTTTAATTTTCATCTTTCTTTTTTAAATATTGTTTACATTCTAAACTAGAGAGGTACAAACACTAATTCTGATGTTAAATATTGAACGACTCAACCTCAAGTAAGGGCTGAAAAACAAAACAAGAAAATTAAAGAGGCACGTCATGATTCAATTGTGCACACAAAAGGCTCTTCAAACACACTATTATAGACGGTAAATAACTTTAATCGATCAAGATTGAAAGACTAAAAGCACCAAGACCTAACATTACACCGCAAAGCATAAAGACTTGTAAACCATACTTAAAGACTACACTAGAAGTGGAGGAAACCACCTTCAATATTATTACAACAACAACAAAAACAAAAGAAACACACTTGACGGAAACATCATCGTCTTTATTTGACAATCACAAAAACTAAAACAAAAAGGTACAACTCAAATGACATCGACAAATTTTCCGATAACAATTCGACAACAGCAATGGATGAGAAGGAAAGCCACAATAATGCTCGTGATTTGAAGAGAGACCAAAGAAGAGCCCAGCCAGCGGCGCGTGAGTGCCATCCACTGCCGTCTGCTGACGCCCACCTTTAATTGTCACCTAAAAGACTAGCCTCATTAGAATTCCAGACATTTATATTCCATATATGAGCATACATTTTACCCGCTGTATATATATCCCATTGCAGTCAAAAAAAAAAAAAAAAATCCATGCAGTAAATTTTATACTTTCACATGCATATATCTAGATATTGACGTGGTTTGAAAGTCCAAGTACAGTTGCACTTTTCAAAGTAAATTTTGAATAATTTATTGACCCATACTCGAGTAGTTGTTTCAATATGAAGTTGGCATTTTTAATGATTTCGTACTGTGACTGTGAATTTGGTATCATATTATATGCCATACAGCAAAGAAAAAATGTATGCAATTCGATTATCTTTTCCAGATTCTTCCTGCGAAAGCAAACTATGATCATCGGTTTCAGTCTTTTGAATTTCTTATTCTTAACTAAAATAAGGAAATAAAAATTTAACGCTTCTTTTGTACGGTACGTACTTCGAAACGGAGCAATGTTGTTTGTTAATCTTTGCTACGATGATGTTAAATTTACAGTTTAAAACATTTTTTTGCTCCCAAATTATTTCTTACGATCACATTTGTTAGGCATATATAAGTAGGAATGTTTATCTTTTTTTGACAAGAAAAGAAATGGGAGTGGTGACCAATTTGTATCCCGATTATAGCGCCCCATATGCTGAATTATCTACTGCTATTTCAGTTATTCTACCAAGAGACGAAACATGTCATTACAGTCTCTTGATCAAAAGTTAATGGTCACATTGAAATTTTTTTTTTGAAAAAGTTGTCCAAATGCTTCTTACAATAGGCAATCTTGAGAGTCGAGATCTCTAATCCAAAAAACCACTTGAAAATAGCATCTTGGTGTGGTACCCACACCATAGCAGAGTTAGAACCAAAAGTTATAACGATTTTATTGTAGCATACCAACTTGTGAGAGCTTGACACTGTAGTATATAAAAACTTTACACTGTAAAAGTTGAAACACGTTGTCAAACGCTTTCGAAATTTGCAACTAATTACAGTATACAACGCATGTCAACTTTCTACCAAGTATCCATAAATGAAAATTGAGCATGTCTCCTCTAAAAACCAAAGAAGAAGAATGCTGAACAATTGTTCGAACTCAATCACATGCAAGAACAATGAGAGACAATGGCTGTGGAACGAAAAAGAAAAAACAGAACACCAGAAATTACTTGGTTTGGATCAAAGATCCTACATCCAAGGGCAGAAGTAATTCCCCTAGCCAAATCCACTATCAAAACTGTGAAAGAATACGCCCTCAAGCCTCACAATTTCAGGGATACAAGCTGTAAGCCTAAGCTTTCTCAAACCTCACCATCTCTTTCTTTTTCTCTCACCAGGACTTAACCAACAAAAGAGACAAAATACACGTCCAAAGAAAAAATGCATACTTGTGAGACTTCTCACACTTAATACATCCCCTGTAGTAACTATTTGTAGAGTGTACAAAATAAACAAAAATAAACAATAAACAATAAACAATAAACCAGAGTTAGGCCTCTTAACCTCTATAGGTTAATAAGTTGTTAAGTTTATTATAACCAAACAAGCTGCATTCTTGTTAGTTACCAACAAAATTTAATTGGATCAAAGGGAACTAACAAAATTTAATTGGATCAAATGGCCAATAGGATAGAGTCACATTTTTTCAACATAACTCCACCATGACTCTGATCCAATAATGGATTTACCCTAGGGGTCCTGCAATCACTGAGCTAATTAAGTTGGCAAAATATTTAGTAAGTTTAAGGCCTGCTCAAACTTACTAACTGGTATAGCCTTAGTCATAATGTCAGCTGGGTTAACCAAAGTGGAGGTTTTCTACACTTTAACCCTTCCTTGTGAAATGATATCTCTAACAAAATGCAATCTAACATCTATGTGTTTTGTCCCCTCATGGAACACATGATTCTTAGATACATGTATTGCATTTTGTGAGTGACAATACACAGTAGCTACATGCTCCTTGATTCCTAGCTCTTTAGTGATACCTTGCAACCATATTGCTTCCTTAACAGCTTAGGTGAGAGCTACATACTCAACTTCGGTTGTCGAGAGCGCCAAAATATGTTGCAAACTAGACTTTCAGCTGATTACATTACCTCCCAATGTAAAAATGTAACCAGAGACAGACCTTTTTTCATCAAGATCAGCAGCATAGTCAGAATCGCAATAGCCTTTAATCATTGCTCCACCTGCTTTGTTGCATCCATACATCAAACCAATGTTGTAACGCCCCTATATGGGGGTTAACAGTTTTTAAATAAATAAAATAAAAATCAGAAAATAAAAATAAAACATTAAAGTAATTTACCCAGGACTTAAATAGAAACTCTCAAAATAAAAATAAAACATAAACAAATAAATAAACTACAGTTTAATGTAGCACTTAAAATTTTAATAATATACAATTGTCATCATCATTATTTCAACCCTCAACAAATCTTAATACAGTAACAGAAAGTAACAATTAATGCTTACATTATCATGCAGATCATTCTTTGCATTCGAAGCAATTCCAACGTAATATAACTACATAGGTTTCTCAACTGTTTTTCTTATAACCATCTCACACTTAGTGAGTCCTGAAAGGAGAAAAATATAAGGGAATGAGCGACAACATGCTTAGTAGGGAAAACCATTACTCACCTTAAGGTTTTATTCTTTACCACAATAAATCTGCATGGTTAGTTAGTTTTCATCATTATCCAAATTATGTGATTTATTATGATCATATTCCATGGATACCATAGTTAATCATGACCAAGTTTCATACATATACATATATACAATATTAATATTCATCATTATTCCTAAGTATCCACATTACATAAAATATCACTCAACTTATCGAAACCTAAATGGGCATGCTTGGCTACCCTCTAAACATTCCGAGGGTATTCCGGTGAGGGGACATCAAGCCTCGAGTCCTTACCAAGTCGATTCTTGTACAGTGTGTTCTGGGACTTTCGACCCAAGGAAGCGTCATCACCTTCCCCCTATTTTACTTTTTAGGGTAATCGTGTCCAAGGACGTAACCGCCGCCCTCTTCATATCTCATCATTTCTTAATGTTTCATCATTATTTATAGAGTCAATTTTCCTAACCATGCTTTCCAACTTATAACAACATATGTTAATGAAACACCCGTTATTTTAACGGGTATGATTTTGTAAAAATCATATGAATAAAATGTCACTTTAGCATTTTTACTAAGTCTCCGTAGTAAACATTTAAAATCTACCTATCACTCATTTCTACCAACCTTGTCCCGCTGCATTAATGCTTAATTAAGTAGCCTCAACTACTTGGAGACATAGAATTAATTCACCTCAACTACTAGGAGACATCGATATGTTTTCTCAACCACCTTTTTAATGCTTCCTTCATCTTCTTCTACAACTTGCCCCAATTGTCCCCTCAATTATGTCGACATTATTTGCTAAAAGTCTCCATGGGAGACATGATAATATTTTCTTTTAATGCTCATTTAATTCTCTCTCGCTCCTCAATTATCTTGATGCCTATTTATTCAACCATCACCACTCTTTTCTCTAGTTTCTCATTCGCTCTTTTCTCACTTCAAATTTTCAACTAAAGACACAAAGCATAAAGCTCTCTTTGCAACCACGACAACTATAAT